>VOMN01118075.1:0-57968 GCA_014899125.1 Orchestia grillus | reverse complement strand
GCTGGTCTAGTCTCACGATAGGCTGGTCTAGTCTCACGATTGGTTGGTCTAGGATCGGAATAGATTTATTTGTCCCCTGTATACGTCGCTTGGTCTACGATGTATTTATTTAGTTTTTTATAGACGAATTCAGTCTCTAGACGCAGGAAAAAAACTTCTTTTGCCGTGCTGGATCTGACCAGTTCGCGTAAAGAGCAGTTTGCTCTTGACTCAGGACGGTCGTGGCCTGGGAGGGCTAAGTCTATTTATCTTTTCCAAGTCTACTCACTGGAAAATGAAGTTAAATTTACCACAAATGAAATCAGCTAGCATAACGTGAAGTTTTTCTTTATAATTCCAGGAAGCAAATCAGCTTTCAGTTACTGCAGATTTATTTGAATTTGATTCTATTTCCCTCGGTGCGAATAGAGCTGGAAAGGTTTAGCCTAGTTCCAAAATGGTAGAGTTAGTCTCGCGAGAAGCTCTGGACAAGATAGTCTGCGTACAGCCTACATTTTTGAAGATCTGAGTTCCAAAATAGAACGAGCTAGAATCAGAGCGGCATGAACACAGAATAGGGGGCACAAGAGCCGTAGGGGAACAGAGCATCCTACCTACCCCACACTCAGGTAGTGAGGCAGTTAGCTCGCAGGTCTAACCCGTTCTACTAACGCGGAACTGACAAAGCCAGACTATGTCAGGAACTTTTTTACGAGCGCTCCAATTAAGAAGTTAACGCTGAATACGCTGGGCAGGGTCTTAGACATCTGAATGCAGTTCTGCGTGTGGCCCTAAAAGGAAATGGTTGCCCTGCTTCGGCCTCATTAAGATATAGAGCATCGTTCTCAAAAAGACTTCAGTGTATTTACAATGGAAGATAAATGTTGGGGCTAGTCGTGTGAAATTGAGTTTATTACTACAATTAGTGTTTGGAATTTTAGGGGGAAAGAAGAAAAGGAAACCTAGCTCATCATAAAATCTCAGTGTTTGACATTTCCCGTTAAAATAGTTCTACCTTCGTAACTATGTACAGGTAATTCACTTAACTAGTAACTAGTCCTTGTCCTATAACCATATTTGAACTAAACAATCATTTAACTCAAAATTTTGAGTTAAATGAATGTTGAGTTTTTGAGCAATAGCTCGTTCCCGACTAAAAATGACACTTGCAATTTTTTTTTAAATTTTGATCAGTTTCTCAATATCCAGCGAAACTTTGCCTAATACAGAATCCGGGATTATGAACTACGAAAATGTGCTATTACTTATCGGTTACAGTATTTCATCCAAACATACACGGGACTAAATATGTGGAGATTGTATAAGCATTTTATCAATTCGTTATTATTTGAGAATTTCAAAGAAGTTCTTCGTGTTCTCATCATATTCGTACTCGATATATGTCAGCAATGCCATGCACGATAAAAATGATTGAGTTTTTAATTTCGACCGAAAAATGCAAGAGCTTTCATTTTGCAGGAAAATTTTGGGATACCTATACCACACTTTTAAAAATTTTTGCCCAGAGTCTCAGAATCTCGTGCAATTTTGTGAAATTTTTAATTCGCGATTATTGCAGACGAAAATCTACTATATTTGTCATTTGTCTTGGTACTTCGTCAAAACTGCCTGATTCCAACATTCGGTACATGTTGTAAGGTATGATTGTAATTCACCACTTCTTCCAAAATCCTATAATAATTACTAGGGTTTTCTTCATATTCGTATTCGATAGCATGTTCACAAACGCATTGGTGGCACGAATTACTGATTTAATTTTTGTCATTGTTTGTAAATATTCGAAGGGTTTTTAAAATGACACAAAATATTTTGATAATTTCTGTTAATGTGTCAGAATCTTGTGGAATGAAGGAAAACGCTCAATTCGTGTTTATATACAACAAAACTTTTACATTTGTTGTTACTTGTTGTAGAACTTCGTCAAAACTTACACATTTCAACTTTCCTTACATCTGATTTAAGGCGGATTCTTTTTGCGTAAGTTTGAATGTCTATTTCTTGCGTATTCATCATATTCGTACTCGAAGCATATTCATACTGGTAATTATGACCAAAATTTATGATTTAAAAATTTTCCATTGTTTCGAAAATAATTTCTTGGGTCCAGAATTTAAAGTGGACTAACAGTCCATCGTAAACCTAGCAAGTAGACCTGGGGAAAAAGAGGTAGCAAATTTCACACCTACCTGAATGGAGCGAACTAAGTACTTTTGCCTCATGAAACTTTGTGAATTTTTTTTTTATTTATGGGATATTCGCTGTTCAATGTCTGAAAGAAGGAAATCTGAAAGCAAAATTGCCCACAAATAACTTATGGATTCATTTACTTCACATTTAACTTAAGGATACATTTACTTCACCGAAATTGTTCAAAGTTTCCACCTCCCACATAGACACACTTGTGATTTCTCCAACTTAAAGGACTGCCGGATATCGTGAAAAAAAGCCTGGCATTTCAGAAATATCCCCAGAAGCCACTGCAATTCTGGCCACGAGATCTTTCTCTGATTCCACAGGTGTTGAATAAAGAAGGTTTTTCATGTGTCCCCAAAAATCGATGTTCATCGGTGTGGGTGGGGGAAACTTAGGACAAATTCTGTAAAGTAAATGTATAAATGAATTATTTGTGGGCAATTTTGTTTTCAAATTTCCTCTTCTCAAACATTAAACAGCTAATACCTCAAAGATTAGAATTTTCGCAAAGTTTCGTAGTGACAACAATGTTTAGCTTGCCCCTTTCTGGTAGGAATGAAATCTTGTTTCTCTTTTTCCCCCACACTTTATTTACTGGGGACAATATTTACGAAACATTCTGAAGCTTTTGGTCAGTATCTCGGAAAGTGATAAAACTTAGTAAAACACTGAACTCATTAACACGTCATAACACGTCGTCTCATAAAACACGTCATTATAGACGACGGGAAACTGTTTATACGCCGAGAAACTATTCAACATTGTATACTGTCGAAACTTGGTAGCTCCAGCGTCTCGTGTATCTGATGCAACGCATTCCTTGATTTACCTATTGTTCAAGAATTCAATTGTAATACGTTACGTTTTCATATTATAATCGTGCTCGATACATGTTTGCATTGTCGATTTTGATCAAATGTTTTGACATAAATTTTTATATTTTTGCATGAAATAGTTTTCCATTCACCAGAGTTAACGGATTTTTACTAAATTGGTTGAAGTTTTTGATTAATGTTTCGGAATGCTGCAAAACTTGGTATAAAACTGAATTTGCGATTACAGGCAATGTCAAACTTCATAGTTAATAATTGTTATATGTATTCTGTCTATATGCAGTACTGTCATTCTAATTTCCCAGGCATCTGGTAGCGTCCATTTTGTAGTTTACATATTATTCGTTTATTCCATGGCAATTCTCGATTTTTTCGTTATAATCCCAATCCCGTACATGTTTTGCATTACTAATTATGCCTGAAATTTTTTACTTATTTATTCATCTTTAAAGAAAAAATGCACTTCGAAATTCTTTTAGGGCTTTGTTTAATTGCAGAATTTCGTGACTATAAATCTGAAATATAATTCGCAATTATAGCCAACCAATTTAGTATATAAACATTTTTTGTTAGGGTGCTCTGTTGTCCAAACGTAGAGCTCCTAAGCTACCCGTGTAAAAATTAGTCGTTTGCTCCTAGTATGGTGTCGGACCTCCACGATCACGAATAATAGCGATAATTCTGCGCGGCATTGAGTCTACAAGTGTCCTAATGCACACCTGGTCAATTTTAAAAGTCTTGTGAAACTTATGTCGTATGTTGGCCACAGTCCGTGGATGATCTTCCCGACTATCTTTCCGTTCTCGGTGGTGTCACAAATTTTCTGTTGGGTCCATGTCTCAGTTGGCAAATCAAAATGACTGACATATCGTGAATGACTGTCACGTTAATTTATGACAGTTTTACCTCATGCACCCGACAGCATTCATCCTGAAAGATAGGCAAAGTAACATGCCTTTCTGCATTCAGGTATTGTGCAAATAGCAAAACTTGGTTATCTAGCAGCTCAATGCAGCCATGCAGGTCCAGTTTGACGGATACCTCAACTAAAGGACCCACTTCTGTATAGTTGAAAACGCCCCAGAATATGACTGACCCTTCTCCTCCCTGATAACAGACCCTTGAAAAACAATAGGTGACTAATTTTTTTCCCAAGGAGCTTACTTCACATGTATCTGAAATGATATATTTTTCCCTATACTTGTAAGAAGTGAATCCTATGGTAATTTATCATATTTTTATCACATTCGAGCACGATACATATTGTTTGAATTACTTATAATTTTTTGATTTAGTATTTGCTTCAATTTGGTGGTAAAGTGCAAGTTTTATTACTGTTCACGGATAAACTTAGATGTATGAAAACCCTCCATAACGACTCGAGAAACTTGAGTCTCCGTCGTTTTGGTCGCCTGTTACAGCGTCTCGGTGACTTCTATCGTCTGTAAAACCCGTCGGTGAAGATGCTCAGCGAGTTCCTTGCATGTTAAAAGAGCAAAATTAAAGAATGCTTGCACGCAACACTCGGGACCGGTGCAGGACAACCATGTGCACCGGCTCGCGCCCTTGAATTCAATGCAGTGTCGTCGCGTTGCCCGTAAAGGGAACCTGCGCCATTAGAATCCTGTCCAGACGAAACCGTACAAAAATTTTATCTTGTGACAACCTTTACTGAGCTTCGCTTATTGTGGAGGGTAAGTTTTTGAGTGAGTGTCGCGCGGCAAGTTGCGGCTGCGCTCATTTACATTATGCCTATTTGGTGCTTGGTGATATTTTACTATATAAATGTCATCCGCAAGAATTCGTCACTCGAAAACTTTTTTGAGGAAACTTAAAATTAGATTGACCCGCCCTATAATTTTTGGAGTGTGGAATTATTTAGGAGCGGTAATAGCATTCTTTTTCTCTGTGCTCTCTTGGGCTTTTTCCATGGTAATTTTACGACCCACTGCGCAGGCTTTAGTCGGACAGCTGCAGCATAAGCAGCTTATCACGACGTCATTAGTGCGTATCATACGAATATCCATGGCAGTACTCCATAACTACGGTCACTCAAAGCCAACCCTGACATTTTAATGGGAACTCCTCATTGTTATTCGTGTGCTGCGATATTGGGGGAAGAGGAGACGTCGCCGGCGCAATTTAGAGTTCTCTTTGAACAAATTTCTTAGATGATTGTTTTCTGGTTTAGGATGGGAATTCAGTGGAAAATCGCAATTTTTCAACTAGTTGCTGACGAGCTCTGCGAGTTCATTCATTCTACAACTCGCACATTTTTTTCTATATATCCAAATTCAGACCCGGGTGGTTAGCAAGCATGCGGGTGAGAAAGAATGAGACCATGGAGTATTTTTTCAACTCAAAGTTCTCAAACGGCAAGTGTCACAACTCTCCTTATTATGTTTTCACTGATGTATTCTAATTGTTTTGAAAAAAAATTGTTTGATTTTATCGTACAGCCTTGAGTCGTATTACTGGTTATCGTACAAAATAATTTTGTCCTAAATTCTAAAGTTGTTCCCGTTCCGTACATAATTGCTTATTAAATAATGTGTTCTAACAAATGTGCGGGAACATTTAGAAGTAATAGGAATTTTTACCATTTGTCCAGCTTTAAATTTTTTTAAAGAAGGAAATGGCAATCCGAAATCTTGAAGATGAAAATGTAGAACAAGTATTTGAAAAATTTGGAAAATATATATTTTATAGCATTTTCAACTAGTCAGAACTGTAAAATCCGAGCAAAATGCTGTAGTAATGTTTCTCATTCCTCAGTTATATATTTTTTGTTAATACAGTAATTTCTACAAGTTGTACAGCTGTCTCATTGAAAATTGCTATATCGTTAATTTTTGGAACCTTCCGAATACTTGTCTCGTTGTATCATTGACGTTGCAGTTGATATCTTAGCTCACACTGACGCTTTAGCGTGAATTTACTCGAGTCTCTCAGGAAGGTGAGCAATTTTGCCCTCTTTGAGCAGTGTACTTCCAAACCTGATTATGCATGCAAATTTCAATGAGACTGCCAATTAAATTCGCTTTCTATGTCTTGCAGATTTAAATGGAAATGAGCCAAGAGGCTTAGAAAGTCAAACAAAAATGCTCTTAAAAATTTGTTTTTATTGAATTCACAAATAATTCACTACGCATAAATGAGACTGAATATTATTATTTAATATAACTTATTTTTACTAAAAATGTTTGAGCTGATAGTGGTTCGTAAATATATATATCTTCAATCTTATCATAGCACGGACTTTGCAAAACATGTTGCTCAGAAATAGTATATTTTTAAGGATACTGTAGCGATTTTTTTTACGATGATACTTTTCGCCTATTTATACGTCATAATGCGATCGAATTTAGAAATCATCCCTCGCTGACGGACGGTGTTGTGGTACTCAGTTCTATGTTATCGTAGCCACGGGAACTCAATGACTTGCCTCTTGACTGCTCACGTAACTACGGTGCCTTGGACTACATCCTACATCTAGTGCGGCAAAAAATTCTGTGAAACTCAGAGTGACAAATTCTCAACTACAGTTTCTACGTTTGATATTAATAGCTTAATTTAATCGAATATAGTAAAATTTCATTTCATCATCACACGTGTTCCACTACATGGATGAAGTTTCTCAATAAAGTCACACACTAAATTGTAATGAAGAAAGTTCTACGTGGTTTCATCTTGCGCATTCTACCGAAAATTTCCTTCCATCCTGCACATTCTCATTCCCTCTTCCAAATTTTAGCACATTCTCTCTCTCCTGTTGAACCGTTCGTTCAAATTAGTGTTGTATTTCAAGCTCATTTTATTTTTCAGGGCAAACCGCAGACCACGAGTGAGAACCGACGGCGGCAGTGAAGCTACTGACGCAAGGCTGAGGGGGCCGCACACGCACCATGTTTCCGCTCCCTCAAGCCAATTAGCTCGATGCTAGCGGCCGCCATCCCCTCGCTCTCTGCACAACGTGCAGCTCTGCCAGCAACAGGATACTTTCCTGGAAACTTCAGGTACGACCATGACCTTTTATCCTTAAAATTGACCCGCCCTAACAAGTGGGGTAAATTTACTAGAGATTCCAGTTGGTTTTCATGATATGCTTGCCAGGCCAATGTAACGGGAGGTGGAATATCATTTCGCTCAATCAGACGTTTGCCTGCAGCGGGAATCTGTAGACGTACCGATTTGCTATATTAGGTAAATAAAAACCCGTTTGCATTTTATTTTTCACAAAGAAAGGCTTAGTTACTAAACGATAGTACATCACTGAAGCTTGGTAATACAGCATAGATTTGGGAATGTTTACAGGTTAGCAGACTAAATTAGCGGGCTCATCGATCGGGCAGGTGGGAGACTAGGGAGGTCAACACAGAAGGGAAGATGCACCCAGGCAGGCAGGTGTGTGGGACAGAAGGATGAACTGTTCTAACGTAAAAAATGAATTCAACTTTCAAAGACTATACCATGGAATGTTTTTAACGGGTTGCTTCATTTGTTGAGAAAATAAAATGCCTAATTTTATTCTCATAAGCCAAATACGTGTAGTTTCCGGTACGAAATATTCGTTCCTTAACTATGGTTATTTTATAAGGGATGTTTCACTGCATTTAAATCAGGAGCAAAATTATTTTGTCTCCTACTACTGATACAAATTTAAGTCACAAGTTCTCATTCGTGCTCTAGTGCAAAGCTTGAAGACTAACTTATAGTTTTTTCATGGAGAAAAAGTATAGAAATAATCGAGCTAGACAATGGCGTCAATCGGAAATGCATAAAATTTGGATGTGGGTAGACAACTTTCTAAACTAAGCATAACGACTGACACTATTATGTTCGTCTCTCTTTAGTGTCGTACACAATGATCACTAAAACAGCTTCTTAAGTTGAATTACGTATAATTCTACACTGCATTGAAATGAGCTATTTGTACTTGCTTATCCGGTTCAAAAAATGAGGCAAGAACATGTCTTTCAGTACAGGTGAAACTTTTTTCTGCCCAGCCTGGTGGAATCGTGGAAATTACGTGGAGTAGCGAAATGTATCCGGGTACTAAATATTAAGTGCAATGTGAACCTGACAATTGGGAAGAAATGAGGACACTTAACTGTCATACACTCTCATGATCAACTTTTTGAGCGCTTCAAACCATTATGCTGACTATTGCCCTCGAAGGAAACTCATTGTTCCGAAAGTTCCTTTCGAAGTCCGTTGCCATTTTTTTGAAGCGGTGTCTGGCCGCCCGTTCGAAATGCTTTTCGATAGCAAGTACGTTACTTAAGTTCTCGTTGCGTAGAAGTCCATTTTTATGTATTTTTAAGAGAGAAAAATTGTTTTTCCCTATTATTCAAATGATCACATAAACGTTGGATACATCTAATATAAGTTCTAATTTAAATAATTTCACAGAAAAAATCACCCGATTGGAAGTAACCCATTATATCAAATTACAAAGAGCTTGGAAGGATGAAGGAAACACAGCCAAATATCATCTTACTTTACTTAAGGCACCCTTGAGGAATCGCTCAGCAGAGCTGTCTCCTAAGTATGATAAGGAAAAGTTTTTAGTTCACTTACATACCTCGACGGTCTCGCCACTTAGCAGGCGCTCTCTTGCCGTTTTAAAGACGTTATGTTTTTTAAATCGGTCTGGAGTAATCGAAAAGCTATACAACTGAAGGACTAGAAGTTGAAAGGAAACAATATCAATACACATGTTTAAACGACAATAAGATAGATTTTTAATTATGATTTTGAAGATTTAAAAATGATCACCCAGAAGTATACAATTACTGTTTGATGGCAATAAACCACGTCGCATGACGCGGAAAAGAAAAAAGATCACAATAAACGCTGGAAAGCTCGAGCAACAATTAAATGCTACAGGATGGTAGAAAAGTAATCTTTTAGAACAACTATCGTTGACAAGCACTTTTTTTTTCAAATAATTGAATACGAGTATATTCAAAACAAGCCCCCCACTGCTGTAAACCTTCATTTCAATTTATCACGGGTACAATTTTTAAAAATATCGTACATCTGTGATTAATGAATAACTTATTTTGTAAAATACCATCAAGTTCAAGTGGAAAGAAAATGAATATTTTACAGTAATTCTATTAAATCATAATTGGAACCCATGCCAAGGAGCTGTGGCAAGTATGGTATTAATTGTGCAAGTAAAAAGAAGTTAGCAAAGTTTATAGGCATGAATATAAATTCACACAACCATGTCCTATGAAAATATGTCTAGACACGTCCATGAAATAAATCTGAATGAAATACAGCCAATACGAGTTTTAATTTCAACCGAGTATCTAGGTCTGCGTCCTTCTAATTTGAAGTCAACAAAAGAAACCCTATACGAGATACTGTGCTTCCTATAAAAGGAGCAGAATGATCACGGAATGTTAAGTACTCACGGAATGTGTAAAGACTATAAAGTAAATGGAATGTACCAGTTTTGATACCAGGAAATTAGGATACCAACCTAACTAACGTCACTGATGTCAAGCTCATAGGAAGATCTAATCAAGAATGCAGTCATTACGAACATTCTCGCCTTTTCTCAGAAATGGACTCAAGGCTCGTTATACAGAAAAATTCATGATAGTAATTAGATATAATAATTATCTTACTTCGTTATTTTAAATTGATTATTCATCACGATGTAACAAAGCAATTTTTTTGTCTTTTGAAATCATTAGCAAAGTCAAAATTATTAAGCGTTAATCACAAATTTGGAATATTCACTAATTCTTTTCCCGTTCATTACATTAGCGTGAAAAAGATCAAACCTCTTACATAGCACTGGCGACAAAAAACACAGTTCACTTTGCCAATTGCCTGGTAAATCTGAACGTATTGTCCCACTTTTTTCCTCTCACATCGATCGAAGCGGCACAAAAGCCCATCAGAAAAAAAGAAAAAATACGCATTTCCAAAAGGAAAAATGGACTTGGTGCAGCCTGTTTGCTACATAAAGAAGTCTCACCGACAACACCACTTGCTCAATGCAAAAATGCACGTTCATATATACTACAAAAACTACATTAAAAAAACTATGTACACATATACCCTCACCACACGTGCGTCATAACAAGCATAAAACGTGTAACTCGAGTCGAAACTCTCAGATAGCTTCTTTAGCACAGCAGACATGATATGTTCTTTTTCCCGCTATTTCAGTGACCTCCATAGCGACTTCTAAACGAAGCTGCTTCAACAGATCCAGCACGCCTCAACTA
Source organism: Orchestia grillus (assembly GCA_014899125.1). NCBI lineage: Eukaryota > Metazoa > Arthropoda > Malacostraca > Amphipoda > Talitridae > Orchestia > Orchestia grillus. The sequence continues at coordinate 47,692 of VOMN01118075.1, read as the reverse complement.
GAAGTAATTCACCTCACGTATTTATGATCAAAAATAATTTTACAACTCACTACAACCACATGCACTGACAATTTGTCTTTAATTAACGGTGAATGAATACTGTAGATTAAATACACCTAATTACGAATCATTTAATTAAGTTTTATCAACTTAAGTACCTATTGCGTTACACGACACGATGCATACAATACGGAAATAGTTTTAATATGATTATTGATCCATTTAGACAGAATTTTGAAACATAGCCGCTCCCGCGTTCTTTCATCACTGACGTGGGTATTAAAACCTAAAGAGACAGAAGCCGACAGAAACGTATAAATAAAACACACTTGTCAATGAGGTTGGCAACACAAATGCCTCGCTATTCCAGCAACTAAAGGAAAAACAAACAGAATAAAATCTACAGTTATCTCCCGCAAAAAGCATGGCAGGATTCACTGTGGATAACAATTCTTCTCTAAGAGGAGGCCAAGTCCATACTGAAGCCTCCTCGGCACATAGATCTCCGCAGACAGGCGACAATGTCTCTGAAGTCACAGAAGTTAAGTAGTAGTAGTAGAAGTAGAAGTGAGAGCAGCGCTTCAGAACCTTACACTATCTCGCACCGAAAAAGAAGGGACCATTTAGTATGGACTTAGGAGAACGGGGAATTTATGCACAAGGTGTGTTCTCACACAAGATCCCCTGCGCATAGAAACAGCAAGTTAAGAAAGAAGAGGAAGAACAGACAAATAAAAAATAGCGAAGAAGGAATGAAAACGGAACGAAGCAAAGTGGGCACGAAAGATAGAAGTCCCGAAGGCCTACCTAAAGCTGAGGTAGCCTAACAGTGCTCCTCCCCTGGGGGCGGTAGTCCCCATAGCATAGGATTGCAAAACCTAACTAACCTACCTCTATCACCTATGGCCTATCCTATGTCTATGTTCAAGACAAGGAAAGAGACAATGTGTTGTGTCACACATCAACGTAATGTGAGAATAACGACGTCCATAGCTCATATCTAAATCATTAAACAGAAATGGAATTTAACACTGTGAAAATCTAAAACTTTTTAATAATGAGACAATCACACGCACGCGGCATCCAAGGCTCCCTTGCAATACAAAATAATGCAGCCAAGCCTCGAACCCAACCAGGTTTCTGCAAATTTGAGTATCGACTCTCCGGTGTCCGGGGTGTAACAGAGGATGCTCCGGGAAAGCTCTACGTTTTTTACTAACACCTTCAAGTGCAAGAAGCTCTTCTCGAGGTAAACATTTAAATTGATTGCTAACTTAACTTCGAATAAATTATGAAATATAAAAAGAAAACTGTGCTCACACTTTCGCTGGAATGTGAGACGTCTGCTTCCAGATCTTCAACATAGATAAGAATCTGCCACGTCGCGAACCTCGACGGGTTGCTGACATTGAAGGGAAATTTAATTCTACGTTGAAACTAGCACTTTCAATGCAAATGCAATTTTATATTAGGTATTTACAAATGTGAACTATACAACACTATTTCACTGCAGTTGATCAGTTGCTTCAACTGTATATATTCATGAAATTTATGAACTGTATATATTCATGGAATTTATGAACGAAGTCGAGAACAAAGCAAAGCGTATTAGACGGAAAATATTAGTGATGTTGGATCCAGGCTGGAACTGTAAAATATGAAGAAAAATACTAATAACTAAAAAGATTTATGCGGTCTTCGATGTGCATTATCCTTCAAAAAATTAAAATTGTTTGATTGGATTCCGAACCAATGCGAGCGTATTACGTTTATTTTGTCCTACCTCAGTTAATAGTCAATGGACTCTTATGGAGACCCCGATATTTTCAACATATTGTACTATGATTATTTTGAAAAATTATGACCAATATTTATTTGTCCACGCCATGCACCTTACAATCGAGCTAAACAGCACTCTAGCTTCGATCAAACTCGATTATTAAACACCAAGGCAATATCTACAGCTGGACCATACAATTGAGCTGTAATGTTGCAAGAAAGAGCTGCATTATTGTCTCCTCATTCGATAGCCAGAAACTGCATGCACTTGAGTTTTAGTATGCACTATTACCCATAAAAAGGCGAAACAAGTTCTTTCTCAAGCCAAAATTTTGAAATTTAGACAGAGTTCTAAACACGCGTAATGCCACCATCATCTAGATTGTGATGATCGACAGTGGTTAAATTGCTGCAATGCTACCGGCGACGCCACAACTCATCATACGCTCCTAGACTGAAGTGATCGGCAACGATTCACGAGTTAAAAGAATACTGGCACTGCTGCCATTTCTTCTTATGGAAAACGGCCTAAATATCAACTTTAGACCATAATCCGATGCTATAATATTTTAAACCTATTAAGGCAAAAATATCTTCATATTTACAAGACTTCAAATATATAACAAGAAGAGACAAGCCATAGTTAGAAGCCACATGTACATAGAAACATTGCACTTGCATACTTTAGCGAACCTCCTGATTAAATGTAAGAAATTAAGAGTAAAAGTTCACCACTTGATCCATAACCCTAGATCTGAGCTCACAACAGTGAATTATTTGCATTACGTCTTTCCACGACACGAATGAGTCATATATTCTTCACGTTGGTAATCGGTGCTCAGTAGAAAAAAATCACATTTTATCATATCAGTTTGAATGGCGATTCAAATAGATGACACCAGAAATTTCATTTCTGGATGCCACGTAAGCATCTTTGAGAGCGGTCAAAGCAAGCGAGGCAAAATGGTCACGTCAGAAAAAAGTGAATTCTGTTTAAAACTCTTACGATTCTCTAACCAGCGAATGACGGTGCTCACTTTCCAATAAATTCAGAACATCAATCATACGGACACACAAAGGAAGGCTTGCAACATTTCAGCAAAACATGTTAAGGTTAGCTACTGATAACGCAAAAACTTTATAACCTTTTGGTTTTACGTATCCTTTTCAAGAAACAATCATGGATCTTCAACTAGATTTGTGGAAAATTTCCGATTTGAAAATCGAGATTGATTCCTATTGAATGGAATATTGAATTATTCATCCAGAGAATAAACCATAAAACTTGACATATTCTCTCTTTATACAGGTATAGCGAGTCTTAGATTTGAATACATTTTTCGTACGCAGAAATAAGGTACTGCAATGGGCCAGTCCACCTAGTTTAAAAACGAAGTTAGAGCCTCAATCATTGTACTGAAAAATCAAAACCACTTTGCCCACAAAACGAAGAGTAAAACAAAATGTTTGGGCGATGGACAAGCAGTGAGCGAACTTTAGAGGCGAACAAAACACCTTCGAAGCATCGACCACATTCACTAAACTCATTTACTCAACAAAACTAACCTAAACTTAAAGCCCAAGCGAACAAAATATGGAACGCGATCACAAAATACACAGGGAATCTACTGGAGCACAAAAGACAACTAGGACGCAACGAGAGCAGTTTGAGTCATATTGAATACAAAATATGACTTGAAAAATATTTAAAACGTACAGAAGATTCCTAAGCACTTAACAGTTAAACAAGTTTTTCCGAGGTAAAGAAACTAAATTTCGAAGAAAAATTAACCAAAAATTTAGTTTCTGCTGAAGTTGTAATCATGTGCGGCTTTTTAGTAACAGTGGTATATTGTTAATCATAAGATTCCATTTCTATCAGACAGTGTATATCATCACCTTTTTAATAAGTGATTATAATTCAGTCGTTGTTGATTCATCAATCATTTGATGATTCACTTAGCCCTAAGCAGCAACAAATTTTAGGAAGAAAAACGCGTACACTACAAGTTATTGAGTCGAAATCTCTGGAAAATGAAGATTCTTCGATATGACTTTATTTTTTCTTGAAATAAACGAAACTGGTAAAGAGCAAAAATACTACAGAAACACAGACATAAAAGGTATAAATGAAAGTGTGCTCAGCAGCACTGTACAAAAACGGGCCTCTCCGTACATTCGCTTCCTCAGCGCCTAGAATTGCTTGACCACGCGAATACTTTAAGTAACTTGTACTCCGAAATAAATCTTCTGGACTGGTAATCAAATTAAAATATTAAACGCACACAGTTCTGATAACACGAGATCACTCAAAACAAAACGACAAATTTAATTTTTGTGTCGCGTAGACCAAAATTTCATGTACAAGAATTCAATGCGAAAATATCAACAGATTAATTTTTATTCCTCAAATCTAGTAAAAGTTTCTTTTTCTAAATTGCTTTTAGCGACAAGAAATTATAAGAACCTATGAACAAACTTCGTTGCCAGAAATTGCATCTTCGATCAACGTTTTGAATTCCGATGGGTGATAAATGGTTAGAGTGCATTTATGGACAAGGTTCATTGATATACATTATAAACTATTAGGTTCGATCAAAGTTTCTTGGAAGCATCGTAGTTCTCAAACTTCCAGTTTTGCCTGGACTCGCTGGAGCTGCACTCCTCCATGAGCAGCTTCTTGCGGTCGGCGCTGATCGCCATGCACTTCTTGCTGCTGCCGTGCACGATGTGCTGGCTCTGCAACACGGAGTGGGCATTAATGACTTATTAGTGGACACTGCAACACGGAGTGGGCATTAATGACTTATTAGTAGACACTGCAACACGGAGTAGGCATTAATGACTTATTAATGGACACTGCAACACGGAGTTGGCATTAATGACTTATTAGTGGACACTGCAACACGGAGTGGGCATTAATGACTTATTGGTGGACACTGCAACACGAATTCTGCGTGCACTTCTTGCTGCTGCCGTGCACGATGAGCTGAAATATGACATTACCAATTCCTATCAGGAGTTCTGACATTGTATCAGCAGTTCTGCGTCAAGGAGTGAAATTGAAAATAAGTTTGTAACTTAGTTCAGCTGATTTTATCTCGTAATGTTTACCATGGTAAAATAGATAATTGGGGAGAATTCTAGAATACAAGTTTTTACGCCTTGGTTTTGACAATTATAGTATGACAAAGCATTAAATGTGAACTGTACACAATGATCACGACTTTGTGACCTCGTTTTTACCATGTTCTCCCAAATGAACATCATTGATATAAAAATAAAAATGAGCAGTTTCCTGCGTTATCATTCGTTGTGAGACACTGTTGAAGATCAATTTCACCTTTTTATCGTAAAATTTTTTCCTTGCAGGTAAAATGGAAGTGAATTTTATCACGTGGGATACCTGATGTCTTCCTTACGTATGTTAGAAGCTTTGAAAACATGAGTATAAAATGACAGAGCAGTCATAAAAATGAGGATTCTGAGAGAGAGATGGCCTTTATTATTAAAGGCAGTTACATTGAGGGATCAAAAGACATCCAATAGTACAGGGTGACACTCGAAAACCGAGAACTTTCGTAAAACCCAATGGAATAGGAAAAATTCAAGAGAACAATGTTATTAACAGTAATTTAATTAAACTTGCCCTCTTTAGCAGTGTTCAAAAATTACATCCTGTAGACGGCGTAATGTGCCATTACGCATTTCGAAAGTCCCCTTTTCCTGAGCCACCCAATCCTAACTATTAGGCTGGATCACGTGAAATGTCGCATTTGAAAATGGAAGAATATAATTGTCGTAAACTGTTTACACATTTAAATCAAAATATGATCCTTCTTTCTCTATGGCCTTTGCCACTGTTTTTCTAAGCATTTATTCCATCTTCAAAGAACTCATATTTTTACGGATAAACTTTTCAAATGCTTCAACAATACTTTCCTTACTCACGAATGTTTTCGTTCGAAATGCTTACACATATGATAATCAGTGGGAGAGATATCAGGAGAATAGAGAGGATGTAGTAAAATTTTACAATTCAAATTTTGCAGCTTGTCGACCGTAACTCTAGAAATGTGGGTCGTGCATTATCGTGAAGCAAAATTGGTCCATCTCTGTTCACCAGTCTTGGATGCTTCTTCAATTTTTCATGCATACGATCAATGTCTTGACACTAAGATACTGCTGTTACAGTATCGCCTTGTTGCAAAAATGAAACATGAATGTACTTCTTCACAGACCACCAGTGACCATTTACTTTTTCGGGTGCAATGGTGGTTTAGGATCGTGCTTAGGCGACTCTTCGGCGTCTAACCACTGCCCAGTTCTCTTGCTGTTATCGAAGAGTATCCATTCCTCATCACATATAATGATTCGATTCAACAATGGATCTATTTCGAGCCGAATTGTTTTAAAAGAAAATTCAGAAAACTAAATACGACATGCGAGACAACCTAATACTTTGAGCCAAGAGGAAATGTTCGTTGACAAAAACAATAGCAAAGTGATTTTGAAGAAACAGTTCACGCTAACGATACACAAGTCGATCCTCAAGAAAAGAGAATTAAGAAATAAAAAATGAAGCCAACTAAATTCCAAATAAAGAACCCATAACATTTTCGAAACTAACGCAGTTGAAATTGTCTAAGGGCAGTTCTAGTTTCCCGAGAAACTTGATCGGTAATCTTCGTTAGTTTGTACTTAGCCATGGAGCTCACTTAAAATAGCTTACAACACAAGGATCATCGATTCTTAACATGATGCATAAATTACTGTGAGATCAATCACTAGATGTTTGATCCCACATCCCGCTCTTGAAAACTTAATGCTTTGTTGCAGCATTAGAATTTTCCACTAAGAAATCTATTAATGAAACCTTTAAAGAAGTAACATTTTTTTGGCAACGAATTTGATACAACAGTTCTAATACCAACTTATTCGAGGAAATTAAGCAAATTTGCTAAGTAAATAGGGCATAGCATTAGAGCAGCCGGCTGCACTTTCAGATGATGACAATTCTCCTCGCAAACGCACAGCAAACATTCATATTCATTTCTATTTTATTTACTGTACGAAATAAGATCACAAGTGCAAATTCTGCTAATTTGCCAGAATGAAATAACTCGCCAAAGGGATGCTTATAAATAAAAAATTTGAAGCTTATAAAAATCGTACTTTTGTAGTTAAGAAAAAGATTCACCTGCCTTTATGTACATTACTCTAACATGCCTCAGCCATTATATAATTCTTAGCCCATTTAAAACGTTTATATTATATGAGAAGTTTTGTATTTTTACCCGACAAAATTTCGGTGCCTAATACAAAAGACTACGAACACTGGCTCAGGAGAATGTCAAACTCACGAGAGGATTTCAAGATTAAGAAGACATGGTTATCAAATGAACAGGTGTAAGTTTCAGGTTGTCTGACCTCAGGTGAGTACTCCCAGAACTGGTTGCCCTTCGACCCGTGGCAGGGGTAGAGAATGACGTCAGTGCCCGCGTAGTCGAGACAGGCCTCGTCCCTCCTGATCTCGCCCTCCTTGCTCAGCATCCAGTACTGAGGGAAGTGGAGGGCTTCAGTTCATGAGCTTAGCAGGGCACAATATTGTGCCAAGACGCATCAACGCTTTACCGTACAGGAATTGGGCTGAAAAAGCTACCCAAGTTATTTGAAAACTTTATTTCTATAAGATAAGTACCATCTCCTCATAGCTACTACAGCTGAGTGTACTTCCAGCTACAAACTCTTCAAAAAGGTGGGATTGAAATCGTTCCACCGTGCAACACTAGGGGCTTCGTAGTTGAGACACATTCCACCTCACAATGCTCTAAAAAGTTAACAGCAGGAGCCCAGAATAGTTCACGTCGTTCACTTTACAATTCTATTACTTCATCGTCTATCAGGTAATTTATTTTTATCTAAATGCGTACAAGGAAACATTCAATTCATATGAATAATAATTACAGTTTTAATAATCATATTATGCTTAGCGATTGAGCACCAACTTGAAAATAACAGTTTAAAAAATCAACGTTATTTGCATAGTTAATTATAATATATTCGTAGTGATTGAAAACACGATTTGCAACATCCGTTGCATGCAACATTTTTTTGTGACTTTTCGGAAAACAACTTTTTCCTGTCTGAATGCAGAATATGAACATCTTTTGATGTTTCGGTTATAGTGGCAAAGACACCGCCGGGGGCAGCACGGCGTCGTTCAATACACGATCAGATAAGACGACGTATTTTGAGCTAATTTTGACTACCACACTTTCTTCATGCCACAGGATGGTCTTCTTACACAAATATTGCATCATCAAATTCTGCAAGGTATTAAATTTTTGTTGCACAAGCCATAACAATTCATGAAAAATTATTTTGTTTCTACCTACGAAGGAATAATTCCAGAAAACAGTTCAAGTGAACTGGTACCGTGTTAAATCGAACTCAACATCATGGACACCAGAAATTACAACTCTGAGTGCCAGGCTGCCACGGACCCTGAGGTCCCCGTCGCGTTAAGCTTACAGCTGGAAAATCAGCATTCGACTCCCAGCTGGTGCAATCTCATGTTTACACAACTACGGAACGCTGCCCTAGGAAAAGGAAGTTAAAATCTCACATTTTCGTGAGAGATGTTTCTCAGCAACGGGTAGTCCACAGTAATCCTTAAACGAAATGAACGTCCACCGCAACCCGCGAATCTCACTGAATGAACCAAAACTAACCTACACGCTAAAAACTTGGGAGATGATTGTTTTCTGGCTTAATATGTATTGCGTATAAATTTTGGTAGAGGCTACAATTCTTTCGGCGTAATATTTTACACAGCTTTCTGAATGCACTGTAAAACCATTCTGAGACTAATGCGTCACAGTATTGTGTTGTTGGCATAAAAATACACAATGCTAACACAAGAACACTATGTATAATTGTTGACGTGATGCTTTGACATAGTTGGGGTAAGTGCGATCATTTGAAGCTCTAATTAGGTTTTATTTCTAGCAGAGCATAATTTGATGAATATAAAAGAGTCTCCCATAATAATAATTTTTTTTTTAACATGGAACAAAGAAAATTAGAAAAACTCTCATTTTCGAAGTGACAGTAAGAACGTGAATACTCATACATTCAAAGTACTTGAATTAAGTCTTAGTAGTTCTCTAATCTTATTATTTATGTAACATTAATAATTACGTAAATTTTGCACCCAAAGCTCATAGCTTTTAAGAAAAAATGAAGTGCAATTCTTCTTCTCCGATTGGATAGCAAGCAAAAAATGTGGTTTATACATATACGAGAGAAAAGCAACCCGAAATAACTGTTGTCAAATTTATTGAAATACGAAGATAGTTGTATTATTCTTCTAGAACCTTTATTAATTCCAACACGTTTTACTTGTGCGTTTTCATTGCCTCACAACTACTGGCGTGGTGAGGAATGCAAGGAATGTGAGGTTTAAGCTTCTTTTTCCAAGGGAAGTACTCCCTGGTTACGTGAAATACCTTGCGTGAGCCGGGATTCGAACCCGGAACGTCCCGGCTGCAAAGCCATCACGCTAACCAGTACGCCAAGGAGGCCACAAGTAATTACTTAGACCTTAGAACCACGGAGCTATTAGAACCATAATGTATGGAAATTACATTTGAATGTGCAATTAACACGGGTAAAGACGAATAAAGAGACATGCAGAGTGGCATTTGCACAATTTATTAATTGGATAATTGATAATTTTTTACTACCTTTTATATCTCACGATCATCCAACCATGGATTTTGTTCACAAGTTGCCCATATCGCAACGAAAAATATAACGAGTTTTATAGCTTCATTTTCATAAATTTTTCCCATGCTTGAAATTCGTTACATATGAACGACGTCTGTTTCTGAGACACTAAAACTTGCATAATGGTGCTCCAGTATATGCATCGTGGAAAGCTCATGTTATAGAAAACGTCTTGAGAAAGCTAATGATCTCGTGCTCAAACTTTTCAAAAACTGCGTTCTGAGAAACATTGCATGAGTCGTTTCTGCACGAGGAATAAAAATACATATTGTGGAGGAACGACATTCGTTGATGTAAGATAAACATTTCCACCATTGTGCCAAATACTCGTACTACCGGGAATACTACGACAGCAATTATGCCGCCACTCGAGGACGCTGGCAGGTCCATCGAATTATGCACGCACCAACATGTTAAATCCGCTAGTTTTAACTCGGCTGACCAGAATGCCGCCTCATGTACAGTGGGCACAAAGCTCGTGAAGCTCCCCAACAGACCTCACTCACTCTTCGTTCACAGTTGGTGAACGAAAGATGGTAATTTTCAAAGGCTGTATGAAAAAAGTTGATCATAGCTTCGAATTAGAATTAAAACCTAGAGGAGGACTGTATGTGCTAGACGTGTTAGGTATTGACCCAGCGTAGATGGTTGTTTATATGAATAACTCTATTTAAATGCACCATAGAGGTGCATTTAAACAACACCTCAGAATTTCGAAAAATATTATATTTCAGGAATGTAACACAATGAAGTCTACCTCAGATCTGAAGGATAATTATAAATTATCATAAACTAACTAATTCACATCAGAATCTGCTTCAAATCAGAAGTTGAAGATGGATACTTTTCACAAAAGTTAAATAAATGTGCTATGCTCAAGGGCTTTCAAGTGCTGTGTTAAAAAAGTTATTTGATAATATTTATGAACATGATTTCTTTGTTATGTTGACAGAGAATGGTATGAAAAAGATTTGAAGTTTCCAATAATCCATTGTTGTGTTAATAAACGTCCTCGATGACGAAAGAAAGCGATATACAAGCCGCAAATCAGGTCTCAAAAAATATAGATATCGCACTCGCTAATAAATATCATCTAACGAACTCAGTAACGTATTGATTATCACAAACCAAAATATACAACAAAATTCAGAACTGCACAACATTTCTCAGAATGAAAAATTAACATCTAGTTTATGTTTCTTGAAGGAGTACTTTTCAAACAATTTTGTATTCAAAACATTTCGCGGCGACAGATTTGGCCCACCGGACCGAGGGTAATCTTAAAAGTGACACATGGTAAGAAAAGGCTTACCTGGGGCGCTAGGATTACGGCAAGACTTACTTGGTTGCCGCCTTGGTTGTGGCAGGGCCAGAGCCCCACAGGTTTATGGTTATCCTCGGGTTTAGCGGCCGAGTCCACACACTGCGAGGTGGCTAGGTTGCGAATCTGCCGCGTGAATGGCAAGGACCATATCGCTCAGATACGACAAAACGCACACAGAAAAAGACCTGGGCGAACATGAGCGGAGATTGGCTTCGCCTAGAGAAGAGCGCACCAATTTACACTCTTTCAGAATCGGCCAAAAATGACTAGCAAGCTCGGAAAGAGAATGGGTAACAATGAAGAAAATGACACTGAATCACCACAAGGTCAAAACGATATTTCGTTCGAGTTGCGTACAGTTGCGTGAAGTACTGAACGTCTGAGAAGAAAAACAATTTTCATGAAGCAATCTTTGAGCAAAGGATATTCTATTGAATGCTTACGTTATTTATAGAGTGGAATGAACAGTAGTAGGGCATGAACCGACAGAAGGCTAGTTCATAGTTGGAAAGTATATGTACAAAATGAAAATGCAACGAGAACTGAAATAGAAAATAGCATGCAACTTGAAGAAAAGACGAGGCCCTGACAACTAAAATCGCACAGTAAAAAGTAAAAAATCAGGTATCAGAAACTGCAGAATCAGGAAATAAAGCCGAAATAGAAATAAATGAAGAGAATACGAAATTGGAGAACATCTCGTACAAAGTGAACAGCGCAGAATTAGAAAAAAAAATTCCCTACTGAAAAGTAAGTGGCAGAAAGTGAAAGTTGGAGAATAAAGAACGAAACATGAAAGAAGCAAATGAAATGCATAAAAACAGTTCAGTATTTTTCACCTCTCAGTAGAACGTCAAGGAATTTTATCTCAACTAAGACGAGCAAAATCTCAGTTTTTTCTCAGCTAAATTTCAACTGTTCCGAAACATTCCGTTCATTTTGTCACCAAAATTCGACTATCAGACGCAATAAATTTTTAGACGATGATTAACGCATTCTCTAATAATTTAAGAAATGATTTTATATGATATAAATTTTTCTCTTTTTGTAGAGAAGATACTGCTTTCACGTTCACAGCTCCCGCGTTTGTGCATCTCATTCACCTGATGACGAGCAGTGGTCAACTTCTTGAAAGCTCGGGACGAACATAAAATTACTCTGAAAAATTTCATGAAAAACTGTCCTTTTTATATGAAACCTTAGTGTCATATGTTCCAGTTGATTTAAAGTCTGCTAATGTACAGGTATTCTGCTCAATGGTTTTGAGCGTAACAGTGCTTAACTCCCAGTGAATTCAAGAACTTAAAAAAAAACTCTTGCACGCCACCGGTCACTTGCATCGAGCGTGTAACTGTTTGTCAACACACTTATAATTCTTGTCCCTGAGGCGTTTTTAGTTTCCAAGTCACTACCCCATTTAACTCAGCATTCGAGGTTTGCACACAGTTTCCAGATCGTATATGACCACATGGTGACGTGTATCAAATCATATGCGGTTGCTCGTGGTACACGAACATTTCGTAGTTAATCTTTGAGTTCAATTTGTAGTTCATTGCTATCTAGTATAGGACACGGTCTTCTTGGGACTTGAAATTTCAGGGTAGAATAACCACTTTCATGTGCACTGGGCACTAGCCAGTACCTTACCGTAAAAGTAACGTTTGTATGATGATTATTATAGCTTTGCATAAAAAATTGGTGAATTTTTAGACCAATCAATTAAACCAATTTAGATTTATTGAATTCAGCACACACCAAGAATGCTAGAGATGTGTATTGAAGAGAAATCAAACTTCTTTTTGCATGCGAGATATCAGTTTGAGATATGGCTGGTGTAGAAAAAGTTAAGTTGATCATCAGACGCGATTTTTCGAGTATTCACTCGTAACGTTGGGGGGGGGGGCAGAATTAGCTGGTAAATGATTTATGAACACAATTGGAAATCGATTCCTTCATCTCCACGGTGAAGTATCTTATTCATATTACAGTCATGGCTTAAAGCTCCATATCAATATCGTATTAGATCCAAAAAAAGCCAAGAGAAGGGACCATTTAGGATGGGGTCCAGAGAACTTGGGAATCAATGCACAAGGTATGTTCCCACACAGGACCCTCTGCACGCAGAAACACCAAGCCATAAATATAAAGGAGGAAGAAAAGACAAAGAAGAGATAGCAAAGAGGGCGTGAAAATTAAAACGGGCAAAGTGGGCGTGAAAGATACAAGTCCCAAAAACCCATCTATAGCTGAGGTAACTTAACAGTACCCCTACGGGGGAGTTTACATTAACTGCACACTATTTGCTGAGGATGAATTAACTGATGCTATCTTTCAATATTACTCGTAGGACCTCATGTACGATCATCGCAAGTGTGACTGAGTGGTTCCCCATATAATTAGAGATGAAATATAATTGTTTGGTTTTTGGAGAACGACTTCTGACCTATACAATCGATCAGTCATTTTATACTGTATTGAAAAGAATAGAACTTGCGTAAATTGAAAAAACAATTGAAAATCCACGCTTTCTAATATTCAAATTTGCATCGGAAGGACAAGTGTCAAAATATCGAAGATCTCACCAAAGTGTTTGCGAGCTCACCAAGTTCTTTGACACCACAAACTATAAATTATGCTTTAATTAGACAAAAAAACAGCATCTTACTCGAGAGCGTCTGATATTATCGGTATGAATTCCTTGCGAGAAAAAAATAGATAACAGCAGGCACGTTTTATGATCTCCTTAAATTTGGAGACGAATACAAAGTTAGGATAAGCGGAAATAGCTGAAAGAGAATAGGAGAAAACCAGATTGAGAATAAGGGCAAATAGCAGGATGAGAATAAGGGCGAATAGCAGGATGAGAATAAGGGCGAATAGCAGGATGGGAATAAGGGCGAATAGCAGGGTGAGAATAAAAGAGAACAGAAGGATGAAAATAAGAGAACAGAAGAGTGAAAATAGAAGAGAATAACAAATTGAGAATAATGTGACGAATAGTTTGGAGCTACTCCTTTAAATAAAAACGTTTTATTACAGACCGTTGACTTGGCAAAATTGAAAGGACCTAAGCGACAAACAGATAGACTTTGGAGGGGGCTCATCAGAAACAGAATTTAGAAAAACAAAATTTTCGTAAGTGCAGCAGCCAACAAAAAATAGGGCAGCGTCTGCACTAACAAAGAATTTGAGAGGAAAATAAATAAGAGATCCACGAATGATGAAACAATGAGAATTGTCAAGACAAACTAACTCTCACGAGTTCCCAAATCATCAGGTTAGATCGAAGCCATAGTGAATAATCGACCTGAAGAAGTAAGACAAGACGAAAAGAAACTCGCCAGAGAGCTTTGTAGAGCCCGTGTACAAGGCAACAAAAGATGAAGAAGTAGCACGCACGAACTACAAAACCATCAGCAATCAGAGTAACAATAATACACATATTGTAACATCAATACAATGTCTAAGAAGGCGAAGAGATGCAGGCAACATGACTGAACACCGTCTTAGCAGGTAAAAAAGTAAAATCTGAACGAAACAACGTCGTTAAATCAGGAAAATGCCATCAAAAAATGTACTGAAAAGTCATAAGCTCACTGTAAATTCCTGAACGATATAGCACGACTAAAACTCTTTTCTAAGTATCAAATGTCAAAATACATCTGAAGCAGGGACTACTGCATACAATATGACACACATACGGGAACATACTCTAGCAAAATCAAAATAAATTCAGCGCTAGGTACAACAGCGTATTTCATTTCAGTTTCATTGCCAGTCACGTCAGGTTTGAGGCATAGAACATTCATGAGACGACGTCGAGAGACGCGCAAGCGATGATTTTTCCAACGGATAACTCAATAATACGCGTACTCTACGTCTTAAGTATTCGCAGAAATGTTCAATACAGAAAAATGAAAAATATACCGCATGCAAGACGCAAAACGAAGTAACCCAAAATTTAGCGCGAACCAAGAGCACCAGAAATGAGTATTTAGAAATCAACTTGCATGCACAAAAGAGAAAATAAATGGTACTAAATATAGTGCAGAGAAGATCCCGAGAATACAAGCCAGAGACCAAATCTCAGTAAAAATGGACTTTGAACAATTACAACTTACACAAAAGGAGTCTTTACCATTGAAAGCATCCAAGGACTGCACGGCGGCTTCGAGTTCCAAGTCGTTCTTTACCTTATGGGTGGTGTGACGAAACGTTGAAGGAATTCAGTCTGACGTCACTATTTGAAGGCCGGTTTCAAAGAAAAAAGGATGGACAAGATTCATTTCGAACAGTTCAAGGTTTAACGGAAAGTAAACGCACCAAAGCCACTGTAATTTCTCGAGCGAACTTTAGGATATATTTTTTATTCCGACGCTCACCAGACTCGGACGTTTGCTAAGAACTACAACGACTGGGCAAATGATTTGCATGCTCAGTTTACGATGCCAATTTCGCTCTCCTAAGCGTATTGAAACTCATTCCATCGTAATTGCTCCATCTAAAATTTTACTATCGTCAATTATAATGGGGGAGAAAAGTTCTTCAACTGGATTACGAAGACTTGATAGCTTGGAGAACCATAACTGTGTGTAGATATAAGACAAACGGAGGGAAAAAATAAGATAGGGGGAAGATAGTAAGTCTTACGCTAAGAATTACGTTTTACAAAAATCTAAGTAAAAAGTAGTCTAAATAATAGTGACAGAAGATGTATTTTTACGCTCTGAAATGCAAGTAATCCTCTACAAATCAACCAATAGAAGCTCAAGAATGGAGCAGTTCGATGATGCGCCAGGAAATGGAAAAGTTTGGCCGCAGCGTTCAAAATTTAAACTACCACTCAATTTCAACGACTTGGAATTTTCAATACTAAACATATACTTCAAGGTAGCCCGGGCAAAGTTACTGTAAAATTTACAGGGAATGAGCATGGAACAGAGGCAGGTCTCCACCGACGAGCCGGAGCGACTGAAAGTTTCAATTTATGTCGAATTGGAGGCGGTAGTTCTCTCTTTTTTCCCCACAAAATTTTCAAAGGTGAAACAGTCAAGTACTGTACTCAAGAATATACACGAGCGCAACACGCTTCAAATGTGCAATACATTTCAAACTAATGACAGGAAGTAGTATTGCTGAAAGAAACAAAATTTGAAGCGGGGACACGAGCAATGTTAACATATTGCTCCCGGAGATATGTACTTGAGCCATCCTTTTTTGATCGAACTCGGGCTACACATTTGAAAAATTACCTGGTTTCCTCCTTGCTTATGGCAGGGGTACAGACCGACCGCCTTGTGCATGTTGGCTCGGCGGGCTGGCGAGTCCAGACAAGTACCACCGCCGAGGTCGAAGTTGCGAACCTGTTTGTACAGTAGAGCACATCGTGGGAGGGGGCAGGCATGTACGTGAGCCAGTCAAGTACGTACACCAGATTGGAACGTACACGAATAACGTTCGCAAATGAACGTACACGTGGCACGTGCGGACGTGAAGTTTGTGCTTACAGTAGGTATGCAACAGCCTTGCAAGTACAAAAGTGTTCTTCGCAAACACACGAGACGGGCGTGAACGCACAAACTTTATTAAGTTAGTACCGAATACTGTATTTGAAAAACAGTCGAACATCTCAGCACACAAACACAAATTTCAACATGTGTATTTCCAAACTAGAAATTTTCATTGATCATTTCAAACATTTTCGTTCACAAGCAGCAGAAATAGTAGTAAAAAGCATCAGAAGCGTTCACAAACGGAAGAGAAGCACTACATCAGAGAAAATATGGACGGAATTTTGTTACTAACTTTTTTAACGAGAACTTTAAGTTTTTGCGCTGAAATGTTCGTCATCACTTAAAGGTAAATTGTTTGCTTAAAAAGATTATTCTGAGTTTATCAAACCGGATTTTTAAGCTTGCTAAGCTGACTAGCATTATACCGACGGCAGCTACACAGCTGAAGTAAACCAGCCCCGTGTTGTCAGAAGCATGAATGAGTGGCCCACAAAACATACAAGTTGGTGATGAGTTCAACATCCAAGGACGGAAACGTGAGGTCAGTGCATTGTGAGTTCCAGGAAAAGCGCACAGCACGAGAAAGAAAGGAACGTGTGGGAGGCAGCGAAAGCTGTAAGAGTTTAGAGTTCTGACACTTCATGCCGTGGTGGTTCATCTGTGACGCCGTAAACGCATGATGCCGGTGGATGTGAAAACTGTGTTCATAAAATTTGTGTACGGTGAGCAGGGCGGCACTCCAATCATTGCAATAAAGGCAGCTGGAGCTTTTGACCGCTCCACCTAAAATAAGCCAGCGTTCCAATTTAAATATTATATTATGATCCCCTTAAAAGCTTCATGTAAAAAATACATGTCTGGACTCGGAGCTCCTACTTCTAAGTTTGGACTACAAGAGCACTAAAATTAGTCCGAGATGTACACTTTACAACATATGTGCACCGGCGAAATTAATCGCACAATATTTTTTAATAAGCCCCCCTTTGAAAAATTTCATATAAATATCATTGGAAAGGTAAGCTAGGTATACAAGGATACATTTCTTTTTAAACCTGGTCAGGGTCGTATATTCAGCAGTATTATTATTTATTATTCGTTAAATTACTTTAGGAGTATTTATTCGAACACAGAATTCATTGCGCATAGGAACAGTAAGTGGAGAATGAAGAATAAAAAAAGATGAAGAATAATCAGTTGACAAGCGATGAAAATTTAAAGAAGATAAGTGGGCACGAAGAAAAAAGTCCCTTAGGCTATCTGTAGCAAATGGAATCCAACGGTGCCCCCCTGAAGTCAAGTGTACATCCTGCAGTACAAAGCCTTGCTTCCAAAAATTCAAAAGGCTTCATCTGTTGAATGTGAAATTCCTCTCGCCCATAAAATTTATATTTCAGTTGAGCAAGAGGATTCATCTATAAAAGACTACGCTCAGAGAACTAAGTCCCTTGAAAAATGTGCTTGAGTGCGAAGTAGAGTTTATTCAAATCAGCGGATAATTAGGCACAGAATTCCAAGTTATTCTACGTAATTTCTAGAAAGATAAACTTGACATAAAAGGTAGAAGGATATAGGAAAATTTGCGTGGTAGCACTAAATCAAAGACATATTGCAATTTCTAGAAAATTCATGGAATTTCAAGTAGTTTTGATCATACATTTTCTTAACGGAAGGCGCTGTAGAAAATGATTAAAAATATTTTACAAGATTGATTATAGACTTTTATTGTAAACAGAAATGGCCTCCTGAATCGAAAAAAAGAAAAATTCGGCCTACGTTGCTCTGAAGTAACTGTTTAAATACAACAATGTTGGAAGCTAAATTTATCGTTAACGTGAATATTGTGTAATTAACACGGCTTGAAGAAGTTAATGCATCGGACAGTAAAAGCATACCGAGTTTTTATAGTGATAGGAATTTTTCTTCATTTTAGCTGTTTCTGCAAATCTAAAACAGTATTTATTATCTTGGCGCAGTTAATAGAGCTGGTAATAACTTATGAAGCCCCGATAAACCTGTTTTTAAACGCATACCAAAAAGCAAGCAGTATACCAAATTTATATAAGCACGAAAATGTAAATCTGAGTATCACAACGTTAGAGAAAATAACATTCCTTCATGTCGAACACCAAGCGAGTGAGTTTTGTAAAGAAAAATATATCCATATATTTAGCCGAGGGAGGAGTGACTCAATACAAACATGCAAGTATTAGTACCCAAAATGTGTTATTGAAAGTGTGACTGGACGAGAACCCAATTGTCTCTGGATGATTAAGTACTCATGTCAAATAAAAAAAACGCCAATCGTTAGTAGAGTGAACAATCCCACAAATTATCGTACACATCAAAGTTCTTAATGAAATTGTTAAGAAAAATAGCGTGGCAGGAGAAACTAGCCACTTGAAAGGACCAAATGTTAGCATGGCGAATTTTTCGAATCAAGAGNACAAACATTCTCACTGACGAGATCAGGGTGGCTGACATTTCTAATTGCTGCTCGTACGTCACACTGCACAGCGCCAGAGATGGCTTGCATGCCTCCTAGTTAGGAGGCCTCAGGTATGATGCTCCGGTCGGAGTGTTTCCCTTGGGAGAGGAAGATCAAACAAGACGTTCCTAAAAACGTGCCACCAGATCTGCTTCTCAAGTTTCTGAAGCATCCCGCGCTTGATTCGTGTAGCACGCCAATACTTATTCTAACGGAGGCTCTAACTTAGTTCAAGTGGGAGAATTTTCGTGTTTTGTCTCAAAAAAGTTGAATTTGAAGATAAATTATTAAGGAGATGGATTTTAAGAAGTGCT
This sequence comes from Orchestia grillus, assembly GCA_014899125.1. Taxonomy (NCBI): domain Eukaryota; kingdom Metazoa; phylum Arthropoda; class Malacostraca; order Amphipoda; family Talitridae; genus Orchestia; species Orchestia grillus. The sequence continues at coordinate 28,486 of VOMN01118075.1, read as the reverse complement.
TGAGAAACGCACACAAATTGAGAGTCCACCAACATTGCGCAGTGTAGCTTGCAAGTTCAGCTATTCGCTGAAGGTAAATCAAATTAACTTACTACAAACCTCGAATTCTATTTCGCAACATTACTACTGGTGACTTGAATTTTCTCAATTACAAGCTAATAACCTCGTTTGATCGTAGCCGTCACGTTTACTGAGTGCAGACCAAGATGAAGGACGCGGGTCCAGGTGGGTGTAAAGGAGGCAGGCGTGAGTGGGACCCCGTCACAAGCGGGAGGCTCGAGCTACTCGACATCTCTCATGAATGCTTAATGCCGTCAATTAAGAGGGTGACTGCAGTCCACAGTTACAGCGAAAGTTCTCAAGCGAAGCTTCGCAAGCAGCGCTCAGAGGTTCATCACGGTTCGATTTGCTGCATATTACACAACTGTGAGACTTCGTTTTAACGAGAAACTAGACTTTTTCATTATGAATACAAAATTCCGATTACTCGCTAGGAGAAAATTTTGACCAATTAGTGTTGAGTTTAGAAGAAAAACTAAACATGTGTCGATAAGAAAATTTTAAGAACCTTTCAGTCTCGTTCAGTAGCAAGGCCTTAAATGTGACTCTTGAATCACTGAAAGAAATATTCATGAATCATTTCAGAAAGCACTGATAAATTTTAAAATTTCTGCAACCTAGATTAAAAATAAGGTCGCTAGGAGTTGGCAGGCGTTATAAAATGGAAGAGTTCTTTTAACAGGCAAGTTTCTCGCCTGGTAAATGAAAAATTTTTCTACAGTTGTTTTAACGAGCTTATTTAAGTTTTGAAACTCGAATAGATTACATTAAACGTGCCGGATATAATGGTCAAAAAACTTCCGTCGTAATAGAGATTCGGCTTGAGTGCGGGAATGTGGCAAATAACGTAATGCCGTTTAAACCGTCTCCCAGAAAGGAATAATTCACCGGTCAATAAAAGCATAGAAGTATTTGAAAAAATCCTTCACACTCGCACTAGAGTAATCAAGCAGTTATTTAGTTCCACTGCGTAGTAGCAGCAGCAGCAGTTCAAACCATTTTTGAAACGCCATGTCCAATTTTTCTTCAATCAGTCGACATAAAGTAGACCAAAGAGATGATAATATGATTCAGTAACTTTGTTTTGATATTATACCTCGACTACGAGGACCAGCTGTTACTATACTTCTGGTTCATTTTCCTCATTGGTTTGTCGTTTTCAGTTCAAGAGGAGTTTAGGCTACCCCACCTCTCCAGAAGCGATGGCCTCTCCAGGGACGAAGAGCTCGGGGTACACGTTGTCCAGGTACCACTTGAAAGACTTGCACTGCAGGCGATCACGCAAAGCCTTCCGCTCGCTCACATCGCCGTAGTTACCCTAAAAGCAAAAGTTTCTCTTTAAAAAATAGTTATCCAAGACAACGTTCAAGTTTTTAGTGATGCACCTTAAGTTGCCCTCAAAGAACACAAACTACTTTAGAAAAACGCTCAAGTTACTCTAAGAAAAGACACATGCTGCTCGTGTGCTCAAAGGGTAATCACTATCCTTTTAAGGAAGGTATCGACTGGTAAATACCTACGTCAACTTTAAAGAACAGGATAAAAATGACCAAAAGTAGAAGTCCTATTTGAAAAAAGAGATGTTCGTCGAAACGATAGAGGAAACATCTAAACAAGAAGAAATGTATTTTTGGAGATACTTTGAACTTATTCTGAAAAGCAGGAGTTGCGTAAGATAAGGCAGACGTTACCTCGCACTTTGACAAATGGGACTCTAAAAAAACGTACAATTCAAGATGAACGTCTTTGAAGGTGACAGAAAAGATAAGAGCTGTCAGACTGAAGTTGCTGCAAAATGTAAGATTATAATGAGGTACACGAAGTATTATTGCTTCGTTTGCGATAGAGTTATATCAGCTGTGCGTACCAGTGGACAAGGTAAGGTACACCAGTGAGAACAGATGAGTCCGAGAAAACATGCTGCAGTTTCAAAGGCAGTGTTAAAGGTTTTCCGAACGGTGAAAAAACTTGCATGAGTGAAGGCAGAATACATTTGAAATAAATCACTCCAGACAATAAAGATTGAGCTTCAATGCTTTTTCAACGTCTAGTTTGAGAAGAACACTTTAAGGTGGACCGAATTTTCCACTACTTAACGATGAGGAAATTTCTTCATTGATCCCACCGACATGAACTAATTGTTATGCACTTAATTGGACGGCCGTACGCACCCAAGACTACCACGATAATCAGAAGAACCCATGACGACTACACCAAAAGTTTCTCCAGACTTAATTAAGGAGAGACAGCTTTAGTAGATATTGACGAGAAAGGCGAGATTACGAAGGAAATATCAGGTGTTCGTAGACGGACGCTGAAGGAGCCGACCAAGATAGGCGAGGGATTCGTTGGACTACTAACCCTATGGTTGGAAGTTTTTTTTCTCGTTTTTTTTAGTACTGCAGTAAGACTAAAGAGCCAATTGATGTATTTCCAATTCGAATCCAAGCTGGATATTTCATTTTCTTTCACACACTGTTCTTCTAACATTTCATCGCACCGAACTCCTTTTTCATCATAGCCGAATTAAATTTCAGTCGACTGCCAAGATGCTACGGTACAAATCTTGACACGCAAAGAATAACGCGCCAGTACGCGCAAAGAATACAACAGTTAATTTTAGATCCAAGTTAACACCCGCCGGAGCAAAAAATCAACTTCAAAATACAGAGATTTCGAAGATTTCTCGTGTCGTTTCAGACGCCTCTATCGAAGCATGTGACATTGATTATGAAGCTCGATTGCAACGAAAGGGTGGACGAAGAGGAGTGCTCAGCTGTATACAACGAAGACGCAGAAGCAGCATCTTCTCTGCTAGACCTTGGATGACTGAGACAAATTAAATAAAAATTCAGTATCTTGGGTTGTACTGCTCCAATTTTCATTTGACTTCGAATTTGGAATTTTCTTGATTTCTAGAAGCAGAAGCAGTTGTTACGTTCATTCTCTCTGCACTTACGCTACTTTCAACTTCGTCCCCGGATGGGCTGGTTTTTTGCTCCGGCAGGTCTTAACAATCGTCTTGAAAATTTTGGTACGGATTATTATGATGCACGTATTTGTCTGAAGCGAATTTCATCCATGCACAGTGGTCTGCTCGAAAAATGTATTATTTTGTACAAAAATAACAATGCATTGAGTCCAGTAACGGAACCGCACTCGCACGCTTCTGAGCATGGCGGCTATTTGTAACATGTAGTCTACTCACGCTTCTGTTAGAGAAGAAAAAATGAAAACTGAAAGAAGAACTCGTGCTTAATGTTGAAAAAATATATATAATAGATTCCCATAAGACCTGCAAATTTAGTCGTAAGTAGCATAAGACAAGTGCTCAGAAATTTTTTTTAAACACCTCACCGAGCTATGCCTCGCAAAATAGTTTCATAAAGAATTTCTTTCAGCGCAGTCGTCCAGTAACCTTAAAAACAACTCAAATGATGTTCTGAAAAACACTTTTCTTCAAACGAATTTTCAGTTATTTCACACGCATGCGCATATTGCAAGTGAGATGGTTGTACTTGTCCTAAACGAAATGATCACATATGCAATAACATTTTTGCAAGTAGAGAACGGCGAAATTATGAGTACCCTGTCTGAAGTGTTCCACATTAAATTCAATTGTTAGTGAAGTCAGTTTACTCGGCCAACAGAAATTAAACTTAAACTTGTATTTTCTAGTTATTGTACTACTAATTTATACAGGGTGTCCCAAAAAATGTATCCCTCATAAAAAAATATATACAATGCTTGTAAAAACTAAACCTCTAGACCAATTTATATATTCTTGACCTTATTTGATGCAGAATTTAATTCTACATTTAACCATAAGTTTTTTGCTTAGTGACGGAACGTTTGGTCAGCATTAATGCGGAAACTTCTCGAAATGCATTTTGTCCGGAATACTCACGGCACGTTCACTTATTAAACAGATCTACTGTATCATGTCTACTGCTAGTATGAAATATTTTGGTAATGAATTTAATCATTGCAAGCCTTAAGAGTGTCTTCAAATTCCGGACAAAATGCACATAGAGAAGTTTCCGCATTGATGCTGACTAAACATTTCGTCACTTAGCAAAACATTTGTTATGGTTAGATACAGAATTAAATTCTGCATCAAATAAGGCTAAGTATATTAAAATCAGTCTATTGATTTAGTTTTTACAATCATTGCATACATTTTTTCTGAGGTATACATTTTTTTAGGAGACCTAAATGTATACCGGAAAATCTGGCCTATGGAATATGATAGGTACGCTTGTACCTATCTACCCATCTACCGTTCCGTCACGCTTCGCCACTTTTCAAGTGAAATTTCAGGTCTCGAGCAAAGTATCCTGTATACGGGTTGCATGTTCTGCTATAAAAAAACAGTCTTCACGGCATAACATTAGTTTCCCTAATAGAGTTTAGACTACTGGCATCGTCAAGATGAAAATTGCTTCCAAGACCGAACTATCTCTGTCCTGAATCTTTAACTTCTGTCCAACACTAGAGAAGACCACTTCTCGTGGGATGGTTTATCAGAAGTTTGTTCATTTAAATTTCCGTGAAATTTTCACGGGTCCTGCTAGTGATTGTTATTACTCGAGTTGAACGTCGTGCTTAGCGTTTCGGGTCACAATCACACAGGAACTTCCATTCATGAATGAGGAATCGAAGTGAAACGTAAACAAAAAAGAAAATTATTCTCTTTTCATGAGAAAACTTTTACGAATAAAAAAACTACAAAAGTAAACTATTCAGTAAATTACCTGTTACAATATTGAACCCAGTTTTAAATAATAATCATAAATCATAGAATATATGTATCATGCATACAAAGCATCTCTGCAGAGCAAGTTACTGTTATTTATGCAAGTCCCAGACATGGTTTTCCTAAATTTCAATTTTTCTCGTCATCTTTTAACAGCAGACGCAATGCTCACCAGGTCATAGCCGATCCTCTCATAGTAATACTTCTTGTATTCATCGAGCCAAACTTCGGCCAGTCGGATGGAGTTCTTCTTGAGGACATTGACACCAGTGCGCCACTTGTAGGGTGACCGCTTCCGGAAAATGTGTCCCACGTGCGAACATGGAACGATCTCCAGAGTGCCTCCACACATCCACGTCTGCACACGGCCACATAACGAACAATAAAAGCCCGTAATTAGAAGGGTATTTTCTTTAGAATTAAACTAAAAGAGAACAGGCCTTTTGGAATTTCCTGTAGTTTTAAATAGCTGTTTGAGAGCTCAAAAAGATTATTAATAAATTTTCTACTCAAAAACCTCGCTACTTAAAATCAAAGAAATTTTACACTTAAATTGACTGGCTGAACGAGACTGGCTTTTAAAACTGTCACCGTTATGGAACGAAAAAGTAATCGAATTAAACGGCGAACATTTCGATGAGTGCCGAATGACAAATAGCACTTCATGTTTTGTACTTATAGGGATAGAATTGAAACAAGAATATTTCACGAGAATTTGAAATTTGGCCATAATTTAGAAAATAGTGTACGAGTTTGGAGAGGTAAAAGAGCTGCTGCAGATAGTGTCTCACGTTGTGCTGCAGTGCTAAATAAGGGTATATTTTGCTCACTCAAGTAATTGGAAATAATGAGCAAGCATACACTAATTTCACCCAAGTTGACAGAAGTTTCAATGACAAGCAATTAAGATTTTTACATAACTTCCAGATAGAGGATATTGAAAACACGTTCAATTTTTCAAAGTTTAGGGAAGTTCAATAAATTAAGAAAGGTCTAGTTTACTCTATAAAATGCAACAAAAGTTACAAGGTGAAAAAATGAAAAAGAGCTTCTATTACGTTTAACAATAACATAAGAATATCATTATTATTTTCATTTAATGCAGTTGGATGCCGATTTGGCTGCAAGATGTGTGATCAATATCAACACTTAGTTTAAAGTCCACGTGAATGTTCGAGGCTGCTCCAGATTTACTTTTAGTTGAAATGAATTAATAGGTTACCCTTAGTCTATTCTTATTTTGACTGAAAGCTCGAAGTCTCTCCGGATTGACTCTTATTTAAAAAAAAAGCTAGGGTTTACTCTGGATCTTCTCTAACTCTACATAAAAGCTCGAGGTTACTTTATATTCAGTCTTACTTTAAATGAAAGCTCGAGGTTTTCTCCTCCCCAAATATCGAAGCCCGAGTCGTAGGTCCCGAGGCGCTCGAAGAATTTCTTGTCTATAGAGAAGAGACCGCCCGCCATCGTGGGCGAGTACACAGGCTCGGCGGGATGCTCGTGACGAGCTCGTTCTCGTTGCGGGATGCCGTGCCAGTTGAACTGTTGTCCAGGACGGTGCATACGAATTGTCCATCGCAGAAAATAAAGGTGGAGATGGAGCACGATGTGAGCAAGATGAAGTCGAAAGAGATTATGGCAGCGAAAGGTGTAGTGCGGTATGAGCGGATGAGGTGAAATTGAAAGAATTGAATAAAAATAGGATACCATGCGTAAGAGGTCAGAGAATATTGTACAACGGATATTACCGTGTGAAGATCAGAAGAGGTGAACAAGAAACGATAGCAGGATATATGAAAGAATATGAAACGAATTTCAAACCGTCTCCAATAGAAGGTAAAAAAATCATAAATGTGTATCAAAAGTCGCCCATAAAATAAGATAGGGTCAAAAACGAAAGGTGCTCAGTTCACACGAGAGGAGGAGCATTTGGTGGAAAGAAATACCTCATCGCCGTACGATGTCCACGGTAGATGAATATTCCAACGTAAGCGATATGTTTCCAACCGTTCAAAGCACATTGTAAGGCACATGATACATTTGAAGATTAGAGTTGTGCGTATTCGTTGATGAAGGGATAATGGGCAGAGCTCACAGATTGCAAGGGCCCGTAGCAGTTATACGGCGCAGGAGACGGATGGGACGAGACGAGATCTCGCAATGGTGATTGCAGCCACGGGCAGAAAGGACGCCGGCCGTGTGAATCGCAGCAGCGTTGATGTTGCGAGTCGAGGGACGTCGCTCGAATTTTGGGTCCGATACATTAAGGTGGGTGAAAAGAACGAGGGAAAAAGAGCGAAAAAATTAGCTGCTTAGCATTTTGGATAATTTTCACTTAGGATAATTTTCACTTTAGGTCAAAAATTAAACATTTCAAACATACCTATCCCTGATACAGGGTGGGCCATAAATGAAATACTCATTTTAAAAATTATTGCCGAAAAACTTTAAATAGTAAAAGAATTAAATTAATTTAAAATAAAGAGACTTGAAAGTTATTTAGCGTATCAATGCTAACTACAATCATTACGTATTGAGCTTCAAAGTTGAAACCTTTTATCACTCAAAATGGGGTTCACGAATGATAAGCAAGTAAAAATTGAGCTTCGTTTTCAAAATCATGGATCCGTTGTTACTGTGCCGAGAAACAAGAAAAGAATATTTGGTAATGAAACAAATCCTTCGAAGAATTAAATGAACTGGTGTTCGACCAATAATGGGGGTTAACCTAAAGATATTGTGCTCCAGACTTAGATATTTATTAAACTTTACAACCTCCTTTTTCAAGGTAAATGAACCTGGTCTTCTTACTATCTGTAGTTTTATGGTAATAATTTTTTAAAAGGGGTACCTAACTTATGGCCCACCCTCTGATTACGAGCCTATGTTTGAATATTTTTCACGATGATATTCATTAAAAAAGAGGAACTATTTCAAAAGGGGCTACAGTAGATATAAGGTATAGCACTTAAGTTAATAAATTTTCTATTCTTAATATTGGTTTAAAAAGCTTTTTTCGCGCATTAAAAAACAATTAGGCATGCAAAAAGCACAAAAAACATGCAAGGTGCAAACAAACAAGAAAACACTTGTGATATAGATATGTAAATACAGTTAACAAACTTAGGTTTAGCGACTAGGCATTGAAGGTTTTGAAGTGAAATGAATTTTCATGCGCTAATCAATGCAAGAGTTGGCTGAGATGAAACATTTACATTCGTTGAGCGAATGACTATATTGGTGATAGCAAACAGAACATATCAATCGAGTTCAAATTCGAAAAACCATAACAAGGTTTTAATGGCACATAAATGTTATACAGCTGATGAAAATCGGGATTAGCAAGCCATTATCAATAGGACGACTTAATACGAGATAGAAATTAAGTAAATATTACCAGGCTTAGGGAGATTTTCAAAGTAAGGAGAAGCAAAACTAAAGCTAAGAGCAAAAAAGAAATTCATTCGAGGTGTACATCTACAGTGTAATTAAAACGTTTAAAAACTGGGAGAAGCACTTTGGTCATGTAAACACCGCTGGAGCAAATTTACTACTGACTAAAATTGAAAGAAAATGTTACATCTTCTTTTACGGTACTTAAAGTACATCATCTTTGACATAAAATGATCATGCACGAATTAAACGCGCAAGTTAAAGAATGTCTAATAAACTTCAAGATACGCTGGACAACTCCAAGAAATAAAAAAAATACTAACTCGAAAACGAGCTTGCGGGTGGGATTCATATCTACAAATGAAAGAGCGCAGCTAAAATTTGAAAAAATTGAATTCAGGACTTTAAAGGAAAAATTCAAGCTACCTGAAGATTCCAGTCAAACCCTCCGACCGCTACAAAGGAGGAGTAAGTGTACTCCAGAGTATCGTCCATGATGACATCTATGACTGGCGTCACTACGGTCGTCCAGTTGCGGCCTATCCTGGCCATGAGAGGCTCGAGCCAGCCTAGTAAGACACGAGAAGCAAATGATATCAAGCGTAATAAATGAGGCCAAACAACAGCAAAGGCGTAAGTGTCCAACGCTTACTCCTGTTTTACCCATTTATGTTGAGTCTGTCCATGAATTTCGTTAAAGTAATGTCAATCTTCTGGTGATTTGATACCCTAGCTCTGTACTGGGATATACATGATGGTGAATCCAGCTCAACGTTGATATCCTCTTGAGCCAGATAACCCATTTCCTAAGGTTACAGCTAGGCGCATTTAAACTACTTCTAACCTTTAAGTCCAGACAGAGGTCAAAAAGCGATTCAAGCACTTCTAAGATGCTTCTTTAGTAGATACACAGTTCAGTTTTGCGCATTTCAGTAGCGTCATCTTATTTCTTCTGTGTAAGTCAATCTTGAGCTACACGGAGTAATTATTATGAATTATTGAGTCATGTACTGATAGGTGAATTTACTCGTTCCAAACTCTTATGTTTCTCGTTTTAACACTGATGACAGACTCGCTGGCTTCAAGTACTTTGAAAGTTCACGAGTAACAACACAACAGGCCAAAATAAAAAGAGCCATTAAGCACAAAAATACCTTGCTCTACATCCAAACAAGAAATGCTACGGCGCCTTTAGAATCCCTCTCTCCAAGATCGCTTACGCTCGAATTGCCGTGCTTTCGTAAGTGTTTGACGTTGCTCACAACACGCCCATTATCATTCACCAAATATTACCCTAGAGGCTTGGGGTCGTTCGAGCCTCTAGTGAACACAGGCTCAGATGTCACAGCATCCGAGCGAGCGGGGAACGCGAGCTAGATACATTGTGGAGCAATGGACGAAAGCTCCGTAAATGTCATCACAAGAAGTCCAGTTGCAGTGTTGGCGGAAACCAAATCCGATCCAATTGAAAGAAAGCAAAGGAAACTCAAACGGCGATGCTGTGGTGTCCTCCTTATTGGCCAAACATTACGCTGGTCGTTCTATGAATATTACCCTAGAGGCTTGGGGTAGAATTTGGAAAAAAATCAAGGTCGACAAAAGAAACACTTTCTTAACGTACAGAAAATGGTCTCTCCCCGGAAAGAATCAAAACTTGGATTTAGGGATGTTAAAAATGAAAAGAAATAAGTAGGAATTATAAAAGAGCAAACCGTTCGGCCCTAACTTTGCAATGCTTTCAAATTATATTTCAAGAGGTTACGCGTAAAAGACGTGCAAATAAAATGAAAGGAATTATCGTTATAAAATGAAAAGAATTATCGATTAGCAAGAAATTGACTTTTGAAACAGTAATTATTTCATACGCGGAATAAGTACAAAAACGTTTCATTCTTTTCCTGGACAGTATCGAGCAAAGCCCAAAGCCTCTCAGACAGGATGCGGGCGACGTTTACATTGACGGCCTAGCGCAGGGCCCACACGTTAAGGAAGCAGTCCTAACCTCATCAGAATTTCCATTGATCCAAGACCGAGTCAACACACGCAACACAGGTATGCAGACAACGACCAATGTAACAATGAAGTGATGTTTGCATTGTAAGGGGTTTGCGACTCGATGCTCGTAGAAATAGGAAAGAATTCAAAAGGAAAAATAACGAACTCCCTCCTAACAGGAATACTAAGAGCTTCCTTCGACTAAATTAATTCTGATAAGGAAGAATATTTCTAATTACAAGTGGCGCCGGGTTCAGCTACGCACGAAGCACGAATTTTATCTTACTAAGAATCTTACAAGCCTTATGGGCTCTCAAATATATAAATTCTTTGAAATCAAGGTTTAGGATTTGAAATTTTCGACCAAAAGAAAATAGTTCTAACTTAACAACTCAACTTGCGAGTTTGTCCTTCGACCTAAGGTTGTCTGTGACGTATTAACATTCCAGCATGAGTTTCTCAATTTTAGTTTCTGCACAAATGATTTGAGGCATCAATGAGTGTATTGCAAACAGGAAATTCACTTGACGCTGGTGATTTTTTAAAGGGCCACAAGAATTCCTCGTGTGAATTATATCTATTGTGACTGACGCCATTGGCTCAATATCGAAAAAACTGCTTTATTTATGGCCGCGACTTACATAATCCACGAGTTTAAGAATCCAATAGTTACGAACAGCGTTCCAACAAGGACAGGGAGCATCTACAGATGAGACGAAAAATTGATGAAGTAGATAAAGGAATCGAGGAACGCCAGCTGCTTTCAAGAGCTACAAAGCAACGAAGAAAACGGCAAGAAATTACTCCCTTAACTACAATTAGAACAAAACCCACAACAGACTCCTACAAGTGTTGCGGACTTTATGGTGAGCAGCTACGGCTCCCTTTTAATTACACTCAAACGGTGTGATTCATTTTCAGTTACCTCCACTTCTCCATACAAGGAATACGTTACAGGAGAGCTTTAAAAGCAGTTTCCTTAGAGAAGCACTCCTACCTAAACCTCGTTACTTTCCCTTAGCAAGTCGCCATACAAGTTGTAAGTGATCCTGCGCTACGGTCCGTGCAGCTATGTTAGAGTAAAGGATTTTTTACCATTATTAACAGTGAAATCAGTCACGTAAAATCAATGATAGTTATACTAATTCGGCAATTTTCGCAGTCAAATTGTTATTCTTAGTTCTGTCGCATCGGATAACATAGAGGATCTACTGAGAGCTCGTGAGAACGACATTGTGTGCTGTACTGGACGGAATTGTTTGATTTTATGAAGATGAACTTGACGAACATAGATCTCAATATAATACTTATTTGCTTGCCTCAAAAATATACACGCAGGAGGTAATGTGTGTATGTTAATATCACAGAACTATTCATGATCATTTGTAAAGAAATGTATGCATGCACAGCTTGTGTTTTCAACAAAATTAAAATATATAAATTATTAGTTTCTAATGTCAATAATTAATGCCTCACTGTGCTAACCATCCATTATTTATAGATAATAAAAGCTAGAACGAGACTTTTGATGATCACTCTGACCAGTAGGAGTGAAATGCGTAGGGGAGTTACCCCGAATAATCAAACCTTTACTCACCCCGCGCAGAACACGTCACCCCTACAAACTTGACAGTGCGCGACACTGACAAGTTTCAATGGTCGCCTGCATGTCAACGTAACTTATATACGATTATACCGTTTTTATTCGTGGGCGTATTGGTTAAGTTTCTAGTTACGTGTGTAATTAGCATAGAGAGTTATGGATATCTGAAAACTAAAGCGGTTAGTTTTCTATACGATATTATAGTTATATTCTCGCTGCTTAGGTTTCATTTATCTCAACTTGCTCATTAAATTTTTAGTTTTTGTCGTAAAGATCCCACGTTTGGAGCAAATAAAATAAGCAACAGTTAGGATTCACAGGAAGATGTGACTACAGAAGCGAAAGCACCGAAGTTCGCGGGCCAATACCCAGATTGAGCAAAATAATTAACTAAAGCATCTCTCATTTATACAAAAGTTCATCGAGAAAAACGTGATAAAATAACGAGCGCTTTACAGTGGTCGAGATGAAATAGTAACCATAATAGCCAAAAACGATGTGAAACGAAAACAAAATCCCTCAAATTCCATCACACCAAAAAGAGTTGAAAATTCGTGCCTCCAAATGTATTTCCAATCAAAACTATACCGGCAACTTGAATAGCTCCAAATTCCTGTGATTTTTCTTTACATTTATACATGAAACACTTCTGCATAGAAATTTAGAGCGTGTTATCAGAATTATGTTAAATGCACGGATTTCAAAAATACACGAACGCTCCGTTGAACGTGAAGACACATTGCACACGAATACTGTTGATGTACACAAAAAGCCGGTGTTGGGACAATCACTCCCACAAAAATAAAAATTATACAATACAACTGAGTTACGGCGTTAATAAAATCTATAACACGCAACACTCAAAACATTGATTCGTGAAGATCATAAACACAAGGAGAGAAGAACAACGTACAACAAGACCCCAGTTGAACCCTCCCACTTGAACGTCCTTAGCCTTGGAGGGTCGCATCGCAAAAGTATCGTCGCTGATGACGTCGATGACAGGACATACCACATTGGTTGGGTCCAAGGCGATACGATCCAGGAGGGGCTCCAGCCACCCTGTTATGCACACCGGTAACTGTAAACTCTCCTAAAACTGGGATTGTACAGTGGAACCTCTTTCCTACGGATATCGCAGATTACCGATATCGGATGCGACACAGAATCTGCTGGTCTGAATACATATTCCATAGGCCAGATTTTCCGGTATAAAAGTGAAGAATAGTCTCATGCGGAATGTTCACATCAACGTTAGTATCTGTCTAAAATTAGTTCTTTGAGAGGTTCAACTGAACACGGAATCGAATTCTCTCGTTTGTTGGTAACTAAGCAATATAAAGAAGTGTCCCAGGCACGTAAATGTATCAGTTGAACCTCAGTGAGGTACGCTGGATTTAGGGCAACGATTTGAACAAATCAGTATCCACTTATGGTTCAGTAAACATACTGTACATCGCGATAAATTGGTTGTGAAAACGTGTATGAAGGCAGATCGTATGAATGCATTCTTAGTAAACGATAAAATAAAATTTAGGTAGGTTTTGTCCAACTGAAATAGGCATAAAAATCTATCAAAAGACAAAAGGACTTTTTAGGAGAATTTCAGAGCGAATGTCAAGAAATATATTAGAAAATTTGATCATGTAATGGGTCACTGAATTTAAAAATTTTCGTATTTTTTATAACTGGGATTGAGTTCTGGAGTAAACAATTCGAATAAAAATATTAACTCGTTGAATATTTTGCTATCAACAAAAATGTTGAATTGCACATTATATAATTATGGAAAGTTTTTCTCAACAATAATAATACTATTAATAATTGAAATAAGTATGACCTATGCATCTATCATACAAACAATTTAAATGTTCCAAGTTTTTAGATCATCCAAAAGAAATCCTTCAACAAGAAATGAACATATCGTTATTCAAGACACTTCGCTAAATTTCAAAGGAAAGTCAGTTTTTACAGCAAATGATAGTTTTTATGCAAGTTACTGAGATCAAATTCCAGTTAACAGATATTGATAATGGCAGGGAGTAATCGATTTATGAAAAAAACTTGCTTATCCAAACGAAGGAATTCCGTGTTGAAATTGAACAATATTTACGCTTTAATCAGCAGAAATATTATTTAGTGTAGTGTACATGATCAGAAGCTGCAGAGGAACCAAGGATCAGACTGGACAGATCGTGACCAGCTGTCCTCTTGCGCCTTGAATTAATTTCTCGTGAAAAACTGATCTTTTTGGTTTGATGTTCTCGTGTTTGAATGAATTTTTAAATGAAAGAAAAACATTAATGGATTAAGACGAGTGACACTCGTTCGCTATGAGATACCGTTCATTCTTCCACGTCTGTCTCTGAAATCAACAAGCGTCGCAGTTTTCTTTTTCACTCGAGTTAGACCCAATCAGCGTTAAGTGAAAATTTTACTTTTAATGCTCCGGTACTTTTTCCAACTTTTTCGACCATTGTTGAAAGAAAAACGAAAAATGCAGGATTGTTCACAGGCTACAAGCACTCAATTGCCATGCCTATTATATTATTTTAAATTATGATGCTACGAAAAGTGAATTTAAATTTTGAAAATTCAATGTTTTCAAGAACACAGGTTTTCAGACTAGAGATAAATAGAAGTACAACTTGCTGATGAAAACAATTCTTCACATAAAAGTTCTTGCATTTAATTTTTTATAGTTTTCTCTATCCAAAAAATTAATTTCAAGATCTTTTCAACATCATGTAAAATTTTTCTTAAGATTTCTATCGAGTAATGTTACCGAACAGAGTTCAGTAAATAATCGATAGAGGCTCATTTTTCCAAAGAATCTACAGCCCGTGGACAAACGATGTTCCATTATTTACCAAATGAATTTGAACATCGCGAACCTCAGAATATGAGCTTTAACAACCGAGCACTTACTGGCATCATTGCAGAGCACGAGGAAATATCTCAATGAACGAATTTAATGTTCAGCTCTTATCCACGCTTTGAAACTGGACTACATTACACTAATATTTTTTCCTGTAAATTTAACATTGTTAGCAAACTTCAGAATATACGTTAATCAATTTTTGCTCGCGTTTTCTGGAATTTATTCTCAACAACAAGGAGCTTAAGGAACTCAACCACATGCTCAAAAGCATATACTCTGAACGAGAGTACAGCGTGAAATTTCACACAATTCATGTTTTTCAAACTCTTCTTTAGTTTAGAAATGACGTTTTTGCGGAACAAACTCTGAAAAAATATAATTGAGAATAAAAAAGGTGTTGTAAACACCTCACGTCAAATACATATAAAAATTCACTTAATCGCTAAATTATCTTCATACGTTACATTGATAGAAAAGTATAATGTAAAATCAGTATAATATTTTGAAGAGATGGAAAATTTTAAATACGAATCCTTTTAACCGATGAAACAAATGGTCGTTGATGGATGACGCACGGGATTACAGAGAAAGACACCGTAGCTGGAAGTAATGGTTATTGGTTAGTTCAAATAAATTAAAACACAAAGATTAGGGATGCAGGAAAACCACATCATGCACAGCATTAGTTAGCTTTAAGCAAACGTGAGAGCCCAAATATATTCAAATTAAACGAAAAACTTCAAGATGATACTTTAAAATAGAAATGTTTCCAAAACCACGAGTAGAATTAGCTATCGAAAACAAAACCATAAATTCGCGGTACTTATTAAACAAGTTTGTGTTTCCAATTGTAGAATTAATAATCATACGAGTACATGACAAGCAAGACCCTGAGCCTAGTTGAAACTATGGGAAATGTTCTCAATAGCAACCAAATCTCACAGCTGCGTCAGAAAATCCACCAATGCTGTTGGCATGGCTGCGAAAGACACGGAAACGAAGACCGTAGGCTGCACATATCAACTCTTCGTCGCAAGACTAACAGGACTGTCAGAGCCAGACAACAGCAAGGCAACATGGATGTGGAAAAAATAGACTCGGAGACGCAGCGCTTGATTGCTTGCCCTTCGTATATCGTCCAAACTTTTCAATAAACAAGACAAACAAGTCGAAATTCAAGTGTTTTGAGCTATCAGTGAAGGAAAATCTTTCTCGCAGCGCATGGAGTGTAGAAAAAAGCTTTTCTGACTTTGAACGAATGTCTGAAGCATCTGCAGCGGTAGTAGCTCGAAAGCGCGATATCGAAACGCGTGTCATGAACGGAAAAACAAAAGTTCAAAAGAAAAAAAAAACGAATGAAGGAAGAGTAAGGAAAAGAAGTAAAATAAATTACGCTCAAAGTTCAAAAAGCGAAAATACACGTTGGGTTGACACTTTTTTCGAAAAATAACTTCTCAGAAGATTTTCTTTTAAATCAACGAGACATTTTGGTCGAAGGAAATAAAAATTAAAACATTGGTTTAATATTTTTGGAATTAGGACGTGAAGAGTTCATTGGATGAAAATAAATATTTCAATATTTGCTGAACGCATTCTGTAAGTAAGGAACTGAACCACTCAATATTTAGGGCTATTTTGCGCTCTTTCGTCTATACAATTGAGTTATGAGAACGCTGCCGTAGGTGTTTGGTCAACACGCGTTCCAGATTAAGGTTGATTAAGACGCGCCGTACATCGCACACGGCGGCTCACTATTCAATACGGGTGAAATTCGCATTTAGTTGATATATGTAATTACAGTAATGCAAAATTACGCCGTGGAAAGAATGATAAACAGAAAGAAAACTAAATATAAAATTTTCGAAGTGCAACCACATGTCACCCGGCGCAGGCTTAAGGAGGTTGGGGGTCTCATATTGAGGAAACTTTTTTGGGATCTTTCATCATGCAAAATCATTTTACAACTCGGTTGGAAATGAATTATAAAATCGAAAGTTTTGTTCTCTCTGGAAAAGAAAAAAGTGATGGGGATCGAAACAGTGCAAATAAAAGCTGTTCAAATCAAAACACTTGGAAAGATTTACAGAAAACAGGGGTGAATAGGTACATAGGTAAATACTATAACAAAATAGGTGCAAAGGGCGGAAACAAAAACCATAAAACTTCAGAAGAAAGAATGAATAAAAATAGAGAAATGAAAAATTTCAAAGATAAGCAGGGAATAAAAAAAACGTGGGTGTAGCGAAAGCTCAAACCTGCAAATTCCAGTCAAAACCTCCGACATTGACACCTGCAGCGTCCCTATGATGGTACTCGAGCGTGTCGTCAGAAATAACATCAATAACCGGACAAACAACAGCAGAAGGATCGCGAGCTATGCGATCCAGTAGGGGCTCTAGCCAACCTGTGATGAATGATTGTGTTTAGAGAACTAGAGTGCATTCATTCAAGTTTCGTTAACATGTAATAGGAACTTGATTCAGACGCTTTCACAATGCAACTCGTCACTGATTTCAGAACTTCAAACCATGTCGCGAAACATATGTTCAGCACATACACTACAATAAGTATATATTAGAAGAAATTCTGAATTGAAAATTGCAATCTAAGTTTTGTATTTCTTGTAACAGACTCGATAAACTCATCCCAGAACTGCTTCGTAGCTTGAGTTTTTCCAACATACATAACAAACCAACCAGATAAATATATCAAAAATCAAACAGTATTTCAATGCAACAAATATTTTTCCATATTTAAAACACAAAGGGGACGTAGCGAGTCCATTTTGGATAAATGGTAAATGGTACAATAAGCAACAAAATTTGCACCTGTGGGCAGATAAATTTAATGATAAAGAACGAGCTGGTCGATTAAGGAAGCTTAGCGATGCAACTGAGCTGAGTTTTCTTGATCACCCAACACTAAATTTCTTTGTAACTTCATGTACAATCTGTTGGGTTCCCATTGAGCGATCTACATTAAAACAAAGAAATACGACTTCAATTCTGAATTCCCTTTGTATAAAAAGATTTCAACATCTTGGTCTGGAAGTAGAACTGGGATCTGTAACATTCAATGCCAATTCGCGATTCTTTTGGAATGAGCAGTTACTTTTCATTCTTTCTTTCTTCCCATTCCGAATCATCTTCATTCCTTCAATATCAGCTCTACCAGATTATTTACAAGGAAGTTTAATTTCAGTCAGCAATGCCTAGAAGTATAATACAATGTTAGACTCACGAAGCAGATTAATGATCGTTGATTTAGAGCACACTAAAACAAAAACGAATCAACAAGGTGGCATTGGCTGTGTTAATAGACCTCCAAGCTCAGCAACCTAGCTGAAAAGCAAAAAAACGATCAATAAAAAACAACAACGATTTTTTAACTAAAAATATACCCATGAGGGTTGCAAATGTTTTACTGTTCAATAGAAAACATTGAAATTAAATCTGAAATGTGTTGATGGAAGGAGAAAGGCGCAACACAAAGTACCAAATTTTCATTACACACAGAGTTTGTTCAATTAAAATGCCTGGATCTCCTGTAATAAAAATCAACATGGTTAATCAAAATTAAAGGGTCATTATGTAGCTTCTAATTGAGTTACGATCAGATTCGAGGTGCATCAGGGAATCGCATGCAAACAACATTATTTTGCGTCGCAAATCAGCAACACGAGCTGAAAAAAGTAAAGCCTTTCCATGTGGGCAACGGTAAGACCCGCAAAAGGCGCGAGACTCTATTCTAATAATTCACTTGGTGATTGCCGGATGCAGCTCAGAATCAGTTTGTACGGCAAGACTAAGGGGAAAGAACGATAGATGAATACAAGGGAATTAGTCAATTACAATTTACAACACAAATGTATGTTGAGATCGAGCACCGCAGCACCTAAGCCAGTGTTAGACTCACTCCCAGCACCAAAACGAGCTGTCACGGCCTTGTTTACGGTCAGCAAAACAAGGGGCTCCTCAAAATAGGGCCTGACTACGCCAAATGATTCTTTCGGATAAATTAAAACCTCTACATTGAAGCACGCAATTGATCTTTTCTCATTCCTTAACAGCAATTAAATGTATTTTTCATCTCATACTATAAACTCAGGTTACGACTTAAATCCTGCAAGGAATTTCATCTGTAATACAAGATCCTGCTATTTCTATCAAATAGAGAAACCATTCGGCGGATCATCCCTGCTGTGAGGAGCCTTTTTCTATATTGCTAGACGCTTATCATGGCGGGCGGTGGGTACCTGAAGGGACCAATCGAACCCTCCCACACTGAGGGTGGTGTCCTGATAAAAGAACTCTAGAGTTTCGTCGTCAATGACATCAATGACGGGTGTGGGGACGGTGGTGGCACTGCGCGCAATGCGGTCCAGAAGCGGCTCCAACCACCCTAGGGCACGGGGCAGGAGGAAGGAACACCACATGAATGAAGGGCCATCAGATTTGGGCACGAGAATAAGGTACGATAACGAATTGAATTTGCGTCTGAGACGAGAACAAAACAGAATGGCTAACATTCTTAGAAGGGTGAAAGTAATTAAAAAAAGTGAAAGTGCAAAAAGTATCAGGTTAATGTTACAAACATAACAAGAATACACGGAAGAATAAATCAATAATTAAAATACTTCACAGAAAAGTAAATAATTCCACCATGATTAAAACGAGAGAACGAAATTAAAAACTCGTAGGAACAACAACTTTAGCAGACAAATAGTAGTAGTAGCAGTAGTAGTAATAATAGTGTAGTGGTGGTCGTCGTAGAGATAGCAGCGTTTCAGTGACTCGAACAATTTCGCACCGATAGATAAGGGACCATTCAGTATGAATTGTAGAAAACGAAGAATCTATGCACAAGGTGTGTTCCCACACATGATCTCTTACACATAAAAACAGCAAGTTAAGAAAGAAGAGAAAAACAAAGAAGAGATAGTAGCGAAGGAGGAGTAAAAATCGGAGAAAGTAGAGTGGGCACGAAATATGCTGAAGAAGTCCGGAAGGCTTATTTATAGTTGAGATAACCTAACAGTCCTCCCCAGAGTCGAAAGTCCCCATAGCATCCGATAGACAAACCTATCTGACTTAACCCTATTGCCTATCCTATGCCCCCTGAGGGGTTTGGAAGACAACAATGCATCGGTGGGCGAAAGCTCACTACGTTCGATCCAACTCCCCTAAATTTTACATACCCATGAAATGATGTTGAAACAATTCTAACTCGAAAAAAGGAATTGCTAGTCGTGAAAACTAAAAGTTGATAGCTATTCATTATGGCAGGTATTTGAGATTTTGTCGAAAAGGACATAATAACGTCTAACTAAATGAGCATGTTTTATAACAGTAACAAATACATTACAATGCATTTTTGATTTGAAGATGGAATGCCCATTATCTGACCACAATTTACAAACAAAAACCGGAAACTAGTTTAACATCAGACTCCATTTTATAAACAAGATGCGAAAACTGGTTAAAACATCTGATTTAATTTTACAAACAGAGAGGAAAATCTAGTTAAAAGATCAGACTTCATTTTACAAAGAAAGAGCAAAAACTAGTGGACGACGAGACTTCATTTTACAAACAGAGAGCAAAATCTAGTTAAAAGATCAGACTTCATTTTACAAACAGAGAGCAAAAACTAGTTAAAAGATCAGACTTCATTTTACAAACAGGGAGCAAAAACTAGTTAAAAGATCCGACTTCATTTTACAAACAGAGAGCAGAAGATAGTTAAAAGATCAGACTTCATTTTACGAGCCAAAAGCGACAACTAGTTGAAACATTGCTGCCGCTTAAATCTAGTACGAGCCAGAAAGCGTTCCAGTTTATTCCTACGACAAATCGGCCCCACTGCAAATCATAGTTATCAAGTTCCAAATTGCGAAAACGCGTACCGAAGCCTGGCGTCAATAAAATAGCACGAAACAGACCGCCAAATCGTGACATTTCATCGAAACAAATTATTGCAGTTCGCCGCCGCCGCCACCGAGGCTGGTCCGAGAGCGGGCGCAGCAGCAATAGCAACACATGTGTCGTCCGAGATTGCCTTTACATTATTGCCATGATATGCAAAATAATTCGGGTCACACGGCTATGAATGGCGACGAACTCGAAAAGTAATCACCCTTTTCAAAATTAGTTCGTGAAATTACACTGTTTTCCAAACGCAGTTTCTTTTATTTGTGTGATAAACAATACGCTGGGTCCTTGCGTTGAGCTCAGCCACGAGTCGTGGCTGAGGATACCCACGTAATGCCTTCACATTATGCAATACTGGTGGGCTAAACTGGGCTCAAGCGCGCGATTCGCTCGTGAAATCAACAAACCGTCATTCGTGAAGCTCAGAACAACTTGGTCAAATACGGAGCCGTCAAGCGGAATGAAAGGCGACTTCCGTGCTCTGCTTTCTGTTTCGACACCGTCGGTCCAACAACTCCCTGTGTTGCCGGCCGGAGAATTCGAGAGGGGATTATTTGTTAAGAGGATTAACTGGGAGCAAAACAGGTTGCAATATTGCGTTTCTACAGCTCAGCAGATTGTCAGTCAAATGACAGAATTCCTGGCATTTCCAAGCAGTTCAGTACGACAGAAATTCATAAGCGTCCTTTTGGAGCGATCAGACTTTTTTGAATTTTCCCAGTGTTGGATGAAATAGCGTCCCACCAAAGGGAGTGGAGTGAGACAAACATGCGTTTAAGCAAGTCTTGCAGAAAATCCAGAAGCGAGTTCTTGAAGACCTAGATCACTGCCTTAAGGATATTCACATCGCAGGAATTGTAAACAGACTCATGAAGGACAAAATAGGAAAATTTATATTTTACGAAGTTATTGAGCTAGTCGAACTTAGTAAATTATAATTGATCTATTTTGGTTAATTCTTTTTGAGTGGAAAATTAACAGCAGCAGATGAGGCAGCTAGGAAATTGCTCGCTCTTATACACATGATCACACCTAAATTATTAGAGTAGAAAACTAACGTCATATCTAGACTAGAGTCACAAAATTTTAATGCACGCTTTGGATATTTCACGTAAAGCAAAATTCCCATCGAGTCTTCAGCTATTTCACCAAATTATGCGTTTATTCAAATTTTAGTATTAACACTTGAAGACTTAATTGACTGGAAGCGAAAAATTTGAAAAATGTTACATGCATCGATAGCATTTGCAATTTCAGCTAGCAGAATAAATAAAAAATCAGTCCAAATCACATGGCCTCATTGCACTCGAAGAGGGCTCATGGACACACCCTTCCCGGTAATTCACCTATTTTTATAAATATGCAGGTATGGATGGGCCCTAGAATCATGCTTTGTGTTGACCAAGACAAGCAGATCTCACCACTGCTGGGTAACATTGTTCCGTACTAGGTTTAGTAGCACCTTTACCCGCACAGTGATTCAAAAGATTCGTCATCGCAGTCCACACTGCCTCGCGCAAATGAATTAATTGACTTGCAACACGAAAGGTCAAGGTGTAATAATTAAGTGAAAAGACGCTCCAAGCTAAGGTTGCTGCGAAAGTATGGCGATCCTGATATAATTCACTGCACTATTTCTGAAATTTTAAAACAAAATCTGAACGAATCAAAGTATCTTCAAGCATGGTTTAGTTTCACTTTTGAATAGAGCTACTACCACTAAGTATGAATAAAAACTCGCATGAAAAATATAAAATACGTTTCCTCTTTCGTTTGGTTAAGCAAAAAGATCTCCGTGCAATTGGGAGAGCGCCAATTTCCATACATTTTTAGATGGAATACAAAGTTCAGAATCTGTTTCCATCAATACCTTGACAGGCAGAAGGCTGTCCGAATACGATGCGGGACAAAAAAGAGGCCAGGAGCAAGTCCATTGAAGAGTTTCCAATCGTCGCCTGAATTTAGCCTGATCTTCCTTGACCAAGAATTTACTCATTCGATCTGGTAAGGTACAGTAACGCACGTAAGTAGGTACCATCTACCACGATGAATGATAAGCTACTGAGAATTAGAAATTTAGTGTTTCAAAAGATAAAAATTAAATGCTGCCAAAAATGATGCTACTGATAAATAAAGTGTAAACCGCTTCTGTTCAGTGGGAGAGGCCTTACAGAGAAATTCGAATATGGTCAGTTCAAATTGTAACACGAGGACCTCGCGTTTTAGAGCCGTGGTTTTCCACACTCCTCAGCAGCTGATAAGAGAAAGAAGCTTAAGTACCTCGACGAGAGGAAATGATGCGAGGTGAAAACAGCAAGAAATAAAGACACTTTTGCAAGAGGTAAGCTACGCTGAACATCATTCTCCTTGACAAAGAAAATACAGATACGAGAATAAGAAACGAAAATAAGCGTTCACAACTCAATAAAGAGAAGGAAATAAAGACACTCTTGCATGAGGTAAGCTACTCTGAACATCATTTTCCTTAACAAAGAAAATACAGATACGAGAATAAGAAACGAAGATAAGCGTTCACAACACAACGAAGAGAAGACGCCAGTATAATTCCCCAGCGATTCCAAATTGAGACCGAAGGAACAGGCACTATCAGAATACCCTCTCGAGAGGAGCTGAGGGATAGTGTGTATCCCTCGCGAACAGTGAAGTCTCCAACACTCGCAGTGGGACAATTTTTTCAGCAAGGCTCTCTTTCTCTCTCTGGAGTATCCAATAAAATTCGCTCAGATACTGAGCTCAGCTGCGCTTTCAGTTAAACGAGTTAGCGGTCTGCTTTATTGCTGGTCAAACTTTCGGCTATGCTCCGTAAAAACCTTCATCGCTGTTTAAAACTTTTTTTCTTAATTTCAAGAGCAGTAGAGAATGAAAAAAAAGTTTATCAACAACTATAAAACAAGTTTACAGCAGTGAGATGAAAACAGATCCAATTGTAAATCTTAAGAGGGAATTGTGTTCAGAACGGCGTCCCAGCCTTTTCAAAACACAAGTTAGGAAATACTTTCCCAGCGATAAAGAACGAGTCTGTGTTCGATAAAGTGCCTTCATGTGACAAAACGTACTTTACATGAAGAAAGCCAGTTTCTCAGAAGTTTTCGCCCTGAAAATTATTTTGTTCATCCACGTAGCCAACTTTTCTTTGCAATTGTATAGGAAAGTTAACATCAGTGTTCCCTAGGTTATTGTAGTTTATTATTCTAGATTTAGTCTTGGAGAGAAATGCTACATCGAAACATTCAGTTTAAATACATACTAATTGTTCATGTCATTCCAACTCTATGCTGATACCACTATATGGTGAACGTACCGAGTCTCTAGCGATTTCAACCAATACAACTTTTGGATACGAAAAAATAAAAGAACAGTCGAAAAAAATTCGGCCACAAATGGAATAACTTCAGGGCATCCGGGATGAGGAAGACTAAAATAAATCAATGAATTTCGGTTCACACACTAATATAATTGTTTTTTCTCCATAAAAGTTAGCATGAGCTGAAGTGAGATAAACAAAGTCACAGATAAAAGATATTAAAATAACATTATTTCTCACGTCATAACCCGGTCGTGTGCCTGTGTTACATTATCATGTGCAACATAACGTGTGCCTACCCACTGCAGCGTTGAAAAACATTACCTCGACGCACAACTTGGATAAGCCACATATCTGAGTAGATTTTTGTATTATCGTGACCTCAAAACCACGCGAAAAAACTCGCTAGTTCAAGTCTAGTTAACAAGTTAGAAGCAGAGGGAGTTACGAGTAGGGCCGGCCAAGGGAATTCTAGACGGCGAGAAAAATTGTTCGCTTTACGACACCTCGAACAAGTTGGCTTGAGGGTGAAAACAATCATGGCTTGAGCAGACTGAAGACTGGCGTGTAAGATCAGGCGGTGGTGAGAGAACAGACGCGCTGGAGCTCGTCAACACGACGTAGGACCTAATTTCTAGGAGAAATGAAGGTCATGGCATACCATAAACTCTAAGTTTACTTGACATGACATTTCTCCACCGACATCAAAGGATAAAGAGATCAGGATCCTCAAACTTTTTTCAGCCATTCACTAAAGTTTGCTCTATGAAAAATGTCCGAAACACTCGCGCACTGGTTCAATACTATAACAAATAACAGGTTTAATTATTTGCTCGTAGCTCGTTCGGGGTATTTTCCAAGCATATAGGAAACTTCTAATTCCCGGTCAGGGAAATGTTTTCACATTCTGGGCAAAAAACAATTCACAGGAGTTTACTGAGCCCAATATTTGAATGACATTATTCGTGCTAAAAAATAATAGAAAGAAATAAAGAAATAAACCATGATGGTAAAAGTGAAAAAAAACTTTTGTTCACCATCATGAAGAGCAGTGAATTGCTTAAGAGCGATTGCATCTGGGCGATTAGAGCGACATTTTGAAAATTAGGATCTGATATCGAACCCCTCCAAGTTGCTAATTAATTAATCGGAAAAAAATCTTCCTCATTGAGCTTAACTGACGATTTGGCTTGTTTGGTTTGTCTTTTCATTTAACGAAATTTAAAGAAATATAGAAATGGATTTATTTCAAAGTAAAATTCCTCATAGAATAGTTGATCAAAATAGTTTAAATAACTATCATTGTTGACTAGGAAAGATTTTTTTAAATAAACTAGCCTAGCAAGAATGTACTGCCGAAATAACTAGCAAGAAGCACCAGATAGTACCATGAAACAAAAAAGATTCAAGTATTGCTTATATCTATTACTTACTCAGTATTGATTCGAGTAAAGTAAGGAAAGATCTCTACTTCACAGTTAATTAATGCCATACCGATACACTTCCGCCGGATATTGACCAAAGGATGCTCCGATTCCACATCTTCTCCTTTGAGAAAACTCCTACAGAATTGGATCTGACAAGCAATGCCCAATTATGAAGAAATGAGGAACAAAATATCTTATTAACATGAATTGTACAGTTTCATGCCGCAACAAAGGCACTTTTCTAGTTATAGTACCTCAAAGAAAGAGAAAACTGTAAGACTAAAATATTGCATTCCCAGGACAGTCCTATACTCGTACACGCATATGATGTTCGTTCAGCTAGGAACTCCGCCGTAACACTAACCACTTGAGAAACATGGAAGGCGAAAAAAGGAACAGCCCATATATACACCACGAAAAAGGCAGAATCAACAATGAAGGCTTGCTGACAACCGGAAAATATGGTAATTTAGGTATACAATATAGTTATTCGAGAGCGCAGTCAGCAAAGCCACGAGACAAAAATAAGGACGATCGAATCCTCAAGAAATGAACTTGACTTCCACCAGAGTACACAATCCAAAGATAGCTCATACCCAATTTCCATCAAGAGACATCAGAGCCTGGATGTTGAAGCTAACCTTAACTACGGACTTCCATCACTTTAGTCAGTAGAGAAGTTAGCCATTCATGATTTTCCCTGTTGAAGATGTGACGGATAAAATTATGTTTGAAATCAAGAATCACTTGCAATGATAGGTCACATTTTTCTTGCCGAAGTATTGTTTCGAGCAGTCGTTTGTTTTGAGAGCTTTTCAAAAAATGGATGTTACATTCAACGAGAACGGAAGTATGTACTTGCAATGTGGATGAGGAACGTGGGCAAACCTCAGCCGCGCGGGAGAGCTTCATAATGGCCTCGTGCCGATCATTAAATACTAAATGAAGCTAAAATAGCCCTCATTGTACCGGCATAACAAAGGATGTCCTTGTAGAAAAAAGTGTGCACAAAAATTGCTAAATCTTCAGGGCGGTCGATCTGTAATAACGCCCTCGTAAGAACGCAAGACACTGTATATTTACATGCATTATGCGTATGTCTAAACTCTTTTACAATCCTATGAATAGAAAACAAGGAAGCAATATCTTCACAGCTGTGCTGAGAAGTGAATGTCCACCTGTACTTGAGAAGAAGGTACACAAATTACGTCCCAGAAGTAAAACGCTATATTTAAATTATTACTACACGAGTTAAATTCACTTCAGATGGACAGATGAGCGACGCGCGGAATTGCTACTCCAGCAGCGACGCCTCACAGACGTCGGTCCAGGAGAACCGGAAATGTATCCGCATTGTGCGCACTCGAGACAGAAAGATAATTATAGTAATACCAAAGCTTGCATACATTAAAATAATTAGAAAGGCTTGAATTAGAAGAAAAAAAAACACCTAAAATTCGAACTGTTAAGAATTAAATACAATGGGAAACTTCACATGTGAAAGAGGTCAACAAAGTAGCGAAGCCTTACCGATGGTGGCCTCGCAGTGGGAGTCGAGGAAGGTGAGCACAGGGGCCCTGGCGTGTTTGGCGCCCATCAGACGGGCCCGGATGAGCCCCTCCCGCTGCGGCAGGCGGACGATCCGCACCTTCGGGTACGCCTTGATGTAGTTTTCGAGCTGCTCCATCAGGTGCGCTGCGGGTAACGTTTTAGTTAGACCTGTACAGCATATATTTTGATTGAAATGAACAAAATGTTCCTGCATAAAAATCAGTCCTTTTTGTGAGTTGTCGGAAGCAGCAAGGTTAGCCCTGTACAGTATGCATTCATAATATTTCATAATTAGTCGTGTTAGAGCAACCATTTTTACTTTAAGTAAAAAAAAACGTTTCTGGATAAACAACAATCTATCAGTGTGTTGGGATGATACGTACATTGGTGAAAAAGAAGCTGACACCACACGATTGACAAAATGGTAAGAACGATGTACCTCAAACAGAGGCATAAAATGAGGGCTACAGTAACAGTTCACAACAGCTATCATTATTAAAATAAGAGAATTTCATAAATAAAATACAAATACAGAAAGTCAATACCATTCTGTACGAGGGAAATGGGAAACGAGGAGAACGGGAAAATGTCCGACACAGAAAAACACAGGGGTCTCATAGCGCTAAGAATCTTCTACCTACGCCTGCAGAAATAACGAATTTTTGTACAGGATGAGGTCGCCCACAATGGTCAAAGATGTTCAAGACGAGCTTATAGAATGTAGTTATGGTGATGCGGAGCGATCTAACAATGTGTTATTCGGCATTAAATGCACCTAAGATACGGCAAATAGCCACAAGACTTGCAAAATATTGTTTGAAAGAGTTTTTCTGTGGGATAATAAGAAATAAAAAATACAATAAAAAACCAATCGAGGATGGTGAGAATAGTTAAGGATTTCATAGAGAAGAAATAAAAATTAGGAGCATATAATCCACGCAAACTCTTAAGCCTTCCCTAAACTGACCATGTTAGTCATTAGATTGAAAAAGGCCTATAATGAACGAACTCTGAACCTTGGACCTTTCGATCCTTCATCTTATTAATCTCGAGATGCAAAGGTGTTCCACTCTCTTGAAGCAAAATTGACTCAATTTGGGTGCCCTGGGCAAAAGCAACGCTTTCAAAAGCGACCGCGATTCAGGGAGTTCATTAACGCCCAGAAAATGTAACAGGAAGTCGTGGCTAACTTTCTGAAATATTATGCAGGGGCTTAGCTCATTTCAGAGCCGAGAAACAAAAGCGATACTTGACTGGCCATAAATCTACGGTAATCAAAGCAGCAAGCTTCTTTTACGAGGCTGATGGATTGCCTGCACGAGCCTCACGCCTGGACGCCGAAATGAGAGAGCAATTACATGGGAGGCTCTAAAAAGCAGAAGCTTTCACAGCTATCGTCCGTGATTGGACGGCCCAATCGTCCAATCAACCGCGATCACCACAGATTAACGGATGCGAGAATGCTGCTGATTGGATGGATTTTGGAACCTGATCAACGGTCACTCTCGAGGATTATTCAATTAGCAGGAAAGCCGACTAATTCAATGAGTAAATACTCACCAATT
>VOMN01118072.1:0-11216 GCA_014899125.1 Orchestia grillus | reverse complement strand
GTGTTCATCAAAATTAGTTATTTCAATTAATGTGTTCATTAAAAATCGTTTTTTAACGGGCGTACATACTAGTTATTAATGAAAAGATTTAATTTTCTCTTTTACTATTAATTATACTACTACTATCATTATTGAAATTAACTCTCCCACATCAACATGATTGCAATTGTCTACACTATTACTACCATTCTCGTGCTCGTAGTCTGGTTTTGTTGATTTTCCTCAGAACACAGTTTTTAGGGCCCAAAATATCTTCGAGTTGAATAATTTTTCATATTATAAATGAGGGAAATTTCTCCTGAATACATGAATGATACATCGGGCGTAAGACACAAGAACAGCAGGATAATAGTCCCTGTTTGCAGGCTGAATTTTCGTTTAAACAAACAAATTTTTCCATATTCCGTGAACACGTCCCGTCAAAAATGGTGGGACAAATGATGTAAATTTTTTTAGGTGTTTTCTTATTTACGGTAACTCTGACATGAAATGATGTTATTTTCAGTATCAGAGGTACGGACTGCCTTCTCTGACAGTCTCGCTATTAGTTTAGGAATACTAACACGGGAATTTCCTTCTATCTAAATCCTTTAAGAGCGTGATGCAAAGACGGGCGGACGGAAAGACCACCCAACCAGGCAACACTGGGGTATTATTATAGTATAGTGGAAATATAGTGCGATTAAGTGTATTGAATTCGGTACGGGGAGTAGTCATGATAGATTTTTTCGCGAGAAACCCAGTCTATTATACCTGCCAGTAGCTGTGGCCCCCCAAGCTCATGTATCTGTGCAGTGTGGTGGATTAATTATCGATGAGGGGGCGTAAATGTCAAACTGTGAGGGGCATCGAGCTCGGAAAATAAATGCAATGCTTCAGCTCATATATCTGAGAACAGCTGTTGAATATTTAATTTTACGTTCACATTTCATTTCTCATTTATTTTTCTTTCACATTAACAGGTGGTGGTGGTGCTGTTGCTGAGCGTCGGTGTGGTGCTGGCGGTGCCAGGCTTCTTCGGCGGTGGATACGGCGGTGGAAAGAAAGGGGGCGGAGGTGGATACGATGACTACGGTTATGGTGGATACGACAGTGGATACGGTGGTGGACACGGCGGGGGGAAAGGCAAAGGAAAGGGGGGCTATGGGGGAGGCAAAGGAAAAGGAGGGCACCAAAATGCATATTTCATCGTGCACACACCGGTGTTCATTCAAAAAAGTGGATATGGACATTCCGGTGGTGGATATGGACACTCTCACGGAGGTGGATACGGGCATGATACAGGCGGATATGGACACGATAATGGAGGATATGGACATGACCATTCAGGAGGTTATGGTCACGTAGCTTATGGTAAGGCTCCTCAGGCTTACCATGTCGTAGATTATGGCTACGATGACGGCTACCATAAATAAGGACGCTATAAATTTAAACCGCTTGTTTTATGTTCCTAAAATGAGACCCTCGTCGTGTGGTACAAATGTTTTCTGAAAATTCCAAAAACGAAAATATTTGCATGATATTCGAAATTAAAAGAAAAAGTTTCGGGTTAGAGAAATTTATAATTGTTGGCGGTCAAAATATCAGTGAACTAGAACTGAAAGTTTGAAGAAATACGTTTATTTTCCTTTGAACGTGGAGCTCCGTTGAATTAGCATGTATAATTCAAACAATTCATCACTAGAAGCTGTAAACTAATTAAACTTATAGATACAGGCTACCTAATATGATTGCGATGGACAGTTTCGATCCCAACTCCTTGAAGACCCGAAATGTTCCTTAATTTCTAGGGTATCTCTGTAGAAACTTTGTTATGAGTCTTGTCATATTTCAGGGGGAAAATTGGGGGAAATGAAATAACATACAACCCTGAGACTAGTCGTGAGTTGTTGTCCTTGTGCTGCGTCATTGTTCACTCTGGAGTTTCAGCTGCAGTGCTCATTTGATCCTCAAAACAAGCGGCGTTAATCATTCATGCGAAAAAAAAACATTCGAATAAATCAAGCAATCAAAAATTTTTTTTGAAAAGCATTCAAAAGCGGATCTACACCGCGAGGATCAACCCCATCTTTCGATGCGGTTGAGAGCGCGAGACGATTCATGTCTGCGCAGACCGACTGCGTGCAGAATAGAATCCAATTCCAAGTGAATACGTCGAGAATATCCACGATACCTTAACCTGTTCCCCGGTGTATTGAAAAGAGCACTAACATCAACACTATTTGGCCTTCAAATCTCTAACCAGCGAATAAAATGTTCTTGGTGTAATTTTGCTGCCGATCTGTAACTTTTCCGTGGCTAAAATGAATAATTTGGGTAACAAAGTTTAATATCAATCAAATGCCCGTACACAGGTCGTACCGCATACTTTTTTCAAATATGGTTACTGTTCATTTAATTATTATTTAATATTTATAAACTTATATACGTGTTAAGAGTTACATTTCTACGATGTAAACGTATCGTGAGAGTGTTGTGTACATCTACGTCACAAATGCGGCTGCTGTTGTGAGTACAGGGCGGTCAGACTGCACTACACTCTAATTTATTATTCAAACTTCGTTCGAAACATTCTTAAAATTTTTCAACGTTTTGGCCTCACTAAGTCTTACTGAACACAAGTGTACAGGTCTTGTTTTTTGAGGAGCTACCACTCAATAATTACACAACATGTTGTATTTTCTGCGCTACATATTATCAGTAAATTTCATGACATGGTATTAAAGAGCTTCGATTGTAACGGCATGGTTCATTACATTTAAAGCTGCAAGGTGTATTCCAATCAAAATAGAGCTCATGCGACGATCAAATAGAATAGTATCTTTAAAAATGAAATGGAATGCTAAATTCCCATTGAATAGCACCTATACTTCTAATACGTAAAGCTTCGTCTACTTCACGATGTTCCCCTTTTGAAATAGAACATGCACATTCCTGCCGATGTCGATTTTTATACTTCCAACGAACGTTTTGCGTCACAATGGTTGCACAAGTCACCACTCAAATCATAGTGATATATTCAGGAATATGAGAAAACAGTTCTGAACCAATACATTCCTTGTCATGTGCAGGGACGCAAGACGAGCTGTATTCTGTTTAATGAATTTTGTGAATTTTCTTCCGGCCCATTGTGGTCTGAATGCCGACCGTGTGATTATTGAGTGGTTTCTCTAATGATAAAAGCCTCAACACCTTAAAAAAAATTATCATTTGCATCTCTAAGATTTGTCACCGACTTGATGGCTTTGCTTACAGCTGAAATTCACGATAGTTTGGGACGGTCAGAAAACATTACTGGATTCAAAAACTCATTATTTTTGTCTTCTTTTGCCCTTCTTGAATATGTGTGTCAATCTCGCTGCAGGGCTGACATCAGCCTCGTCATTACAAGAAAGAAAAAATAAACTTTAAAGCTAATTGATTTTTTCGTTTGCTTAACCCGAACCTTGGTTGTACAAGTATTTCCTACAAAAATACCAATAATTTTTTAACATTACTGCAATAATTTTTCTACATTTAGATTAGGATTCAAGCAGTCAATTTCTTCTATGTGGGGAAATTGTTTTTAGGCATTTAAAAGTAATTTTGTTTTAGAATAAACCATCAAATTTATTAAATGTAGAGCAATAGTTTTCTTACATTTAAGGGTAAACATTTTCAAGTTTAAAATATCAATTTTCTCACACGAAAGCAAAAAATGCCCTTACATTTAGTGCATTAATCTCCTTGCATTTAGAATAGCATTTTCTTCACATTTCGAGCGATACATTCTTAAATAAATTGGGGAATTGATGCTCTCACAAAAAAAATCTGCTCTTGCACTTAGTTCAATAATTTACTTTCATTTAGAGTACTAATTCCTTGATATTTCGAGCAACAGTTCTCTCGAATTTGTGGCCTTAATTTTTCTAAAATTCTCGGCCATAATAACGGACGCTGCAGGGCAAAGGACGCGAGCGACGTAGAAACAAAGGCTTCTTTTCACAGATGCCGACAGACTTCGTCTCTCACGACCTGCAACGAGAGATTGAAATTTCTCGTGAACATTAAAAATTGTTCTTAAAACCACTGAAACCCAAAATATTTCCTTAAAACTGCAAAAAAGGAACTCCAGAAAAGCGCGTGCGATTTTTTCCCGAGTGCCTCACCCCCCAAAGTGACAGCCAGGAGGCGAAATTTAAAAGAAAATAAAACTAAAAGGGAGCGGGTAATATTGTTGTCTTTTTCGCTGAGGAGCCGAGACGCTTTGCTTGAAGATGCTTGGTCTCCGAAGTCGGGCTCGCGGGGTGAAGAAAATGTAAAATGTTTTTTTAACGAAAGCTGTGCAGAGTGAAATTTGGGAGAGTCGTGATCCCGCTTATTATTTTGAAGCGTGGGATTAAACTGAAGTGTGATTACATGATGGAATTTTCCCGTCGAAGCAAAATTGAACGATGCAGTTTTCAAACTGTAGCAAGACTCAGTGATTCAGTTTTCGAAATAAAGCGAGATTGAGGGATGAAGTATTCAAACAGAGGCGGATTGAGTGATGAAATATTCAACTGAGGCGAGATTGAGTGGTGAAATATTCAAACTAAAGCAAAATTTTATGATGTAGTTT
Organism: Orchestia grillus; assembly: GCA_014899125.1. Lineage (NCBI taxonomy): Eukaryota > Metazoa > Arthropoda > Malacostraca > Amphipoda > Talitridae > Orchestia > Orchestia grillus. The sequence goes on along the minus strand of VOMN01118072.1, from coordinate 6,616 downwards.
TCAAACTGAGTCGATATGAGTGAGGCAGTCTACAAACTGAGTCGATATGAATGAGGCAGTCTACAAACTGAGTGGATATGAGTGAGGCAGTTTATAAACTGAAGCGTGGTTACATGAAGCTGTCTTCAATAAAAACAAACGAACTGTTGTAGTTTCCTCAATTTTCTAGCGATCGAATAAAATGCAGTGATATTTCACTCGGACGGTGAGAAGGCCTTCATCTTTATCTTCAAAATGAAAGGTGATTTTGAGACGGGATGTAAATTTTGAGTATTGTTAATTTAGATCACTGTCTTTTAGAAAGTAAATTGTACTTATTCAATTGTCGTCAATAAAATATTTTGGTTGAATTTTTCCTACTTTCATTAAGGTTTGCAGGAGTCTCGTTTTCCGCGTCACCGTGTAAAAGTTTTCTAAGTTGTAGTTTTGGAAATTTGCGACTAAGAAAGTCATTCAAGTCGATGTGTTGATCCAGAGTAAACATCAAGAGACGCTTTTGAAGTTTTGATTTTGGTGTCGAGTATATTTGTGGATCGATTTTGTAAATCCCCAAACTTCAAAGATGAAGCATGGGCTAGCAAAACTTTCTCTGCCCGCCACATTACATTTTTTTATCGATGTGTGTTCAGAAACACTCTGCAAACAGGTATTTTTACTCACACGCATGTTTCACAACAGAATACACTAAGAGACTGTGAAGGATAATTATGAGGAATGTTGCATTAGCATGTGTTTTATTGGTGTTTATGAGGCTTGTATCGTTTTTATAAGGGACGTAAAATATTCCTACATGCAGCTCACTTAAAATATAAGGAATGAAAGTTTGTAGGAAAATTTACAGTAACCTTTCGTACGGTCCATTCTCTGGGAGAAAAGATGACGTTTTGTTGACAATCTTGGGTGTGTTGAACTTTCTTCACAAAACTGACGCACACAAATGAGAAATTCAAGTACCATGACGCTCGTACCTGGGTCAAGTTACAGTATGACTTTATATTGTGAGCTAACCCAACACACCTCTCGAAAGTCTACGGTATTTCATATGAATGTTCAACTTACTCTGACAACATACCACTCGCACATATGGACAAAGAATGAGTAATATTTGAAAAAAGACAAACATTTGGAAGCATCGATATCAATTACCCTCAAATTAACCACAATTTCACGTTGCAGATTCTACATAAACTTCGATATGTTTTCAATACTATAAGTGATGATGATATTGATGTGACTCTGAACTAATTTATCAATCTACTAAATATAGTTGAAATACCACTGATTAACGGAGAGCACACTTGAAACACTAATTCCTGACTGGATAACAGAACCGCCCTTAAATGTCATCTACTGCTGCAGCCCTGAGCTAACGGGTGATTATTGAAGCACCTCCGTGTGTCGAAATTTTCTGTTTGAAATTCCTCACTATTATTGTGAAGAACTTAGTCCTTACAAAAGTGAGTCCCTACCAAAAATCGTGAAATATCTTTGATTTGCTGTTATCATATGCATACCAATTTTCTATCCTGTTTTAGTCCATTAAACAAGATATTATAATAAGATAATGAAAATTTCCCGTATTTTCAATTGCTTCGTTCAGAATAGATTGAAGTGGATAGTCATTATTTTTCAGGGTTTCACGAATAAACTTGAGAACACCAGAGCGGCCTACGACCTGCTGTCAATTGAATTCAGACGAACAAAAGTCCTTTAAATTTCATGAATTGGTCTCACTTGCTCAGCATTGACGGCTAACAAAGTTACTTGAGCGCGCAGAACGCCCTCAATGACTATTTTATACCTGTAAAAATTTTCTAAGACTTTAGTAGTGGAAAGTGATAGAATTGCTTGTGATATAAATGATGTATAGATTTCAATTCTGTTATGAAATGAAGAAACGAACGTCACAGCTCCTCGCAGGGACGATTGACGATCGAGTGATATGAAAAATGATAGTTTCAGTCAATGCAGGCCAAAATGATTACCTTCGCTAGTCTAATTCTGGTTTGAAAACGACATTTAACGTGACTTTTTACTGGCTTGATGAATGGCTAAAGGAAAGCCGTGGTAACGCTAGGTGCTGGCCTTAATTTAAGGGCAACAGCGGGTAAGTTACGAGAACACAAGACTGAGTCGGACGTCTGAGTGCAGGCGGCGATGAGATGATGTGCTGCAATTACGACGCCTGACAACAACGCGGCAGCAGCTGACTCGCTTTACGACCAACTCCTGTACGACTTTACAGCTTTACAACAGAGGCTGTAGAGCTGTTGGTGTGTAGATTGCACCAACACAAAGTTCGCGCGCCTAATTTCACGACCTTCAAAAATTTCGACATTGTAGAGGAAGTAATTGAAATTGATTGAAACGACCTGGTCGGAAACTTGAGACGAAAATTAACTTTAAACTTTTAAACGCCATACCGCAATATTTTAATAATAGAAGAAAGTAATTGCCAGCAAGGTATTTGAAATTCAACGTGGTTTTTAATCTTGAATCACAAACAAAATTATACTCTGAGAAGATGATCGAAATTTAAAATTGGAGAGCACGATAGCTTTTGAAAAAATTTCTTGAGGTTAACAGTAGTTGAATATGTGTAATATACGCGGTCCCTGTGTTAGCTCCACAGTTTTGTGTCACTTATTTTCTGCATGAGCTTTTAAAGAATGCACAGAAAAAAGTTTCTGTATAAACGGATATAAGAAAAGACATGGTAAAGCATGAAATAAACTTCAATAAGAAATAGCTGCCAGTTATCCGGTAATCTGGGCTTTGTGATCAAACATCTCCGTGTACGAAAATGTCAATTCGTTCTAGAAATTTAAGACTTCGAATGATCGGTGCACTGGTTAGGAATGAATATGCGAATGTGTATGGTGAGGGTGACTATGGGCCTTCCAACATGATTTTGCTTCGTATAGCTAACATTATGAGAATTAAGGAAATTTTTCAAAATAAGCAGCTAAGCTCAGCATTTTCGACAGGCTTAGATTAGAGTCGTTCATTTCTGAATATTCATTATGGAATGCCTCTAAATTCCAAATTCAACTACGACTACTTTTCATTAATATTGTCCCACTTTTTCAGCAGCACAAGAACTTACTGCTTCCTTAATTATGAGGAGCCTTTCATAAATTTGTGTGTTGAGTTTGTGAAAATGATTCAGATTACCTCGAGTAGTCGTTATCTACTGAGATATGTTCGAATTTTCGAATGAAATATTTCAACATTACAATATGTTTTTGAAATCTCTTAGATATTATTTTGCAAGACAAATTACAGGACGGTTTCGATTTTGAATTCATGGCCTTTAGTTTTTCGAATACTTGCACATCGCGAGATAAATTGTCAAACTTGAATAGAACCTTTATTAATTCCAACACGTTGTACCGTTAGGTTTTCAATGATTTTCAACTACTGGCGTGGTGAGGGATGTGAGGAATGTGTGGTTTAAACTTCCTTTACCAAGGGAAGTACTCCCTGGCTACGTGAAATGCCTCGTCTGAGCCGAGATTCGAACTCTAGTCCTCTCGGCTGCGAGGCCGTCACGCTACCAGTACGCCATGGAGCCCACCATGGAGATACTCGATAAAAATTCTTGCTAAGAAGTAGTAAGACAAGGTTTGCCTAGTCTCTGTGCATTTTTTGCATGTTTTTGGAACTTTACATCAGTGAAGTAAGTTATTGGAAATCTTCCCATGCGACTTCTGGTTCCTCTTAGAGCGCATCGGCGACTTTAAGTTAGAGCCACAAAAGTGTATACATCGGCCTCTGACTGATGAAAGCTACCTCGCTAGAGCTACAGAGAGCGAACTTAGAAAGATGTTAGAAACATTATTACCTTTCGTGGTCACTTGAATCCGTATAATTTGAAACCTTTTGATTCCGAGAGGTAAATTTATATATGAGCGGGTTCCCAATTCTGTACATGCTGCGCAATGCGATGTTGAAACTCATTTTTTTAAATATTCTAAGCCTGTACGAGATCTTCCAGTAGCCCTTCCTTTGAGTCGATTTTTCTGTCGAAGTTCCTCCAGGGAACAAGCATTTAGCAGGCAGCTCTAGCAAAGAACAAAGTCGTCAATAAGCCTCGCAGCTTTAAATCAGGAGCTCAAGCGTTACCAAAGTCCATCAGTTGCTCTTGACTTTCGTCAGGAAAAATTCGATTGAAGCACACGCTATTAGTTTCCTTTTATTAGTCCCCAGAGACAAATCAGGTGATCTGGAAAAACACTGATCGGGATTTGCACAGCTTGCCCAGTACCACACTGTAAGAAGAAGCAAGTTGTGTGAAAGACCATGTAAATTTCTAGGACTGTTTGGAAATAACGTACCCACTTTTACAATAAAGAAAATATTATTCTCAGAAATATTGTTCCCTGTAACGTGAGAGGAACTCAGCCCACTGATTTCTGTTGTAAAAGTTGTCCCAAATAATTTTAGTATAATTTAAGTTGTCATAGTCACTGTAGAAAACAGATTTATTTCCCAATGTCTTACACTAATCCGAATAAGATTAAGGAATGTTTTGGTTTTGATGATGTTCCTACTATAAAATTCAGCGTAGAGGTGGTATATTTCAATTTCAGAAAGAATCATGCACTATATCGTGACCAACTTAAGTTTCATTATTTAGGTATTCATTTTAACGTGAATGAAAATACTGCTTTTTCTTACATCTGTAGAAAACTGGCTTCGGCCGAAGGGTCAAAAATTGTACTCAATGTTTATTTTTTAATCATTATCAAACAGAAAGACACCTTTACGAACTTCATTCGGAAGCGTAGCTTAACCATCAAGTCAGCCGTGGGTACAGGCACTTGCCGATAGTTTGGGCACGTGTGGGGGCTTATTTAATATTGAAATCAGTTCTTTGGTCTCCTCTGGACCCTTTCTTTATCTACCCCTCTATATATATGTAGGATATCACAAACGCTTGAACTGCTGCATAAAAAAACGATCTTATACCAAAAACTGGCCCACTCTACCAACAAGTTCTGTTTGAATAATATTTGAGTCAAAAACTGGACTCCAAAAATCTGAGTAGATTGCTGGAGAAATGAAGACCTCGTAACCATTGGGGTGGATTAACGAAGAACTGTTAACAGGGGTACATTTTATTGCGAAATGATTGAATTACTATGTACAGAAGCCTCAAACACGTGTCTCAACCGTGTGAGCATAACAACTTGGATGCCTTAACTTAATTGCTTGGACAGCTGAATATAACAAGTGCTTATCAATTAAAGGGCCTGGAGAGAAGTGCATCAGGGTTAATCGAGGAACGAAGTTTTATGTGCTACCATCGATAAATCCGAGTGCGATAGAAGTATGATTATCCAGGGTTTCAAGAATTCCAACCGTTTTGAAGTGTATATGAAAATAACCCTGCAACTACTGCGCAGAATTTTCCAACCATCTTTTCAAAAGTTTTGCCTGTATTCCCTTCGTGCTGTTCGATGACTTCCTAACAAGATATTGAAGGACATATCGGATTGGTCCTGTTCAGAAGCAGTCACTACAATGAGAGTGGATCCGATGGCCTACTCTTGGGATTAGATTCCATCTACCCGTGTTTTTGATCTTTTTTATCGCCATAATCCATGACATGGAAAGCCCCGCTGTGTCCTCCGATGTACTCGTACTCAGCTTTTGATTTAACAGCCGCGTCATGGTGGTATCCTGTCTTTTCCAGGGGGTATCCGGCTCCGTCTTGCTTGTATCCTGATCTGTCTAGAGAATCAAATCCAGTATCGATCAGTTGGTCGTATTCCCCGCTGTGGTCACTTCTGTGATAGCCAATGTCATGACCATAGCCTTTGTGGCCATAACCTCCAGCGGTCTCGTACGTGATGAAATGACCCCCTCCGTATCCTCCTCCATGACCTCCCCCGTGTCCGTATCCACCACCGTGCCCGTGACCGCCGTAACCGCCGCTATGGCCGTAACCTTTCGGTTTCTGCTGGACGTAGATCGGGTTGTGGACGACATAGTAGACATGCTTGGGGCTCTCTCCTTTGCCTTTGCCTTTGCCACCGCCGTAGCCGAAACCGTCGAAGAAACCGGCGGCTCCGTGACAGCTTGTCACGCTCGCCAGCAGCAGCACCGCAGTCACCAGGTCCACCTGGCCGACAAAGAAAAACTGAAATTGTCCGAAAAACTCAAAAATGAAGTAAAATGGTGCAGTTTTCGAAGGATTTCTTAACTGGAATGAAAAGTTTTGTCTCAAATGAAAACTTATCCACTTGTGATAGTCACGATGATTCAAAAGATAAGAGAAAACTCTCCGATCAATGAATTTGTAAAAATAATAAATTTACTTGAGCGGGAAAAAGCTTACACGAAATCAAAAACTATTTTCTCATTGGTAAACAATAAATCTTTTGAAAGCGGATTAATTACATCGGTTTTGAAATATCCAAAAAGTTCAAGGTAAACATGCACTGTGAACCGTGGGTTTCCTGGGACCTACTTCTGGTTACAAATTTAATTTGATTTAATTGGATAATTAAAGGTTTCATGGCTTATCATAGGATTATTTCACGACATGCTTTTGAATTCTAAAAGGCTCTAATTCCAGTGGAAATTATGAAAATGAGTCTGTTGAAAAGAT
>VOMN01118071.1:1190-16993 GCA_014899125.1 Orchestia grillus | reverse complement strand
GACGGGGGAAATACTAGAATTATTGGACTAAATGGGATAAAATCAGTAGTTTTATTGAAGCTTAGGCTAATGAAAACAGGTATAAAAATGATTTACCTCAATATAACCATTATACGTATTGTTTACGGAAGAGAAATTAAATACTTCACTTGTCAACGGTCACGGCACAGGAGGCCGGCGGGGCGTCCATACGTTCTGCGTAGTCGACCGTGATTGTGTGAATACAACTACGGCGTCCACATATGTCGACAGTGCCCGGTGAATGTTTAAACGAATTTTACGATTCTGCAATATATATATAGGGTGCAATGCATAAATGACATCAGTTAGAACTCTCAGAAAAAGCTCAGAAAGAATAACCGTCCCAAATGAAGACGGTCAGACAGAAATGCTTCGAAGAATGTCTCGTTGCCTCGTGGGAATGCCAGCGTTTGAGATCAGAAAAGAATACTGCGAAATGGCTTTATGATGCAGAATTTTTCTAGCGCGCGTGAAGACGGCAAAGAATAGTTTTACATGTTCAATTTTTACCCGGTATTTTTTACACCTGTCCCCCGCGTAATGCCTGGGCATGATCGAACGGAATGAATTCGCCGTTTTTCCTGTTGATTTTTGTCCGTTTGGGATTCAGGTAAACGATTATGTTCTTGGTAGTTGATTCCAATTACGCATTCAAAGAGTGTCGTGCTGCAGAGCGGTGTCTTCAAAGAAACAAGTCATTAGATGCTAAACAAAATTTGAGAAACGAGAAGTTTTGTCCGTCGCTTCATGCAGTCTATGAGCGCTACAAGAAACTAGGGAAATTATCAGTGTTTCCTCAACTCTTTCAATATCAGTCTCGTTAATTCTCTCGCTGATTAAAGCACGAGTTTTTCTCGCGCAGCAATGATTATTTTATTTATTAAAGTTCATGAGATCTGAAAGAAAACGTAAAATCTCCGTCCAAATTAATTGGAAATTTACACGAAGCAATAATAAACTCGCTACTATGTTGAGCGACCGGAACGTCCCCAACAAGCATTTGCAGTCAAGTCAATGAAACTTCAAATTTGCCTTTCTTCAATAAGATACTATTAACAATTATTATGCAAGTATAAAACAAAAGTTACGTTCCTTCGGAATAGTGGGAGTGGTGCTAGAAAATAGCACCACATTGCGAGTTTCAAGAATCATTTAGCAGTGTTAGAATTTTTATAATCTAGACGGTGTGCAGCATGCCTGCGTCGTGCTTAATAAGCAAGCACGCTTCCAACAGTAGCAGTGTGTCGATTGCAGCGCTTCAATCACACTGACTGTGTCGTGCCCATAGAGAAGGAATCATTCAGTACGATGAGGGGGGAGTAGAAAACGGGGAATCTATACGCGAGGTGTCTTCTTATACAGGACCCCCTGCGCATAGAAACAACAATTTAAGGCTGAAGAAAAGACAAAGAAGAGAGATCATAGAAGGTGTGAAAATTAAAAGAAGCAAAGTGGGCCCGTGGCAAGTCCTGAAGGCTTATCTATAGCTGAAGTAACATTACAGTATCCCTCGGGGTCGCCAGTTCTACAGCACACGCGTGACAAACTTAACTAACCAAACCTTATTGCCTATCCTACGCTCCCTGAGAGGACATAATTCTAACGAGCTTCTTTGATTCTTGGACTGCAGCGCAGTTCACAGCGCTAGAAATGCGTCCGGCGGTGGCCCTGCAGTTTCACTGGCGTATTACGCACGAAATGCATTTAAAAAAGCATCCGGCTGTGATTATTCGCGTACAAATAAATCCAGCTCAGGAAGCGGGATTTGGTGCACGTTTGTAGGCGACTCCAGTGCTGTTACTCTTATTTTTCCCTGCCTGCAAAAAAATGTCAGCCACAAACAAACCGACGATGAGCGGAGAAAAGTTTCATCGGATTTTCCTCTTTAACAAAGCTACAGAAATAATTTTAAACAACGCCCATTTGTTGAACTTTGTGTGCAGATTGATTGAGAGCATCTCAAAATTCATTAAACTCTCGATTAGACTAAACGGTGGGCACCTCACACACCCGCGTAGGGGTGTCCGGGTGTCTGTCCTCCCTCGCCCGATTCACGCATCTGTCAACTGAGCGTCACATGTACTAGCCATTTATGTACTTAACGCTCTCCTGTGACCTCTGAATGACAGTGGACAGTGATTTCTACGGCGAATATTTTACACACGGAACTGACTTCGTAAATGAGTGATGAAGCAGCACACACTCACTTCCAAAATAAAGCGATCATTCACACCCTATTGTCAAAAATGTGGTTTCTTAGATTCATTCAGCGCTAATAGGATTACACGATCTCCCACAAGAATAAGCTCTGAAGTAAATAGCTCAGAATGCAATTGCTCGACTCCGTGTCTTCTAGCGTATTCTGATGTTTTTATTAATATTTTAGCCCGAAGAACGAGTGAATTTTCCATTGCCTCGCTATGAGGAGACAAACAGTGCCACAGATACAATCAGGTTCAGCCCCACGCGGAACACAAAAAACTCGAGACGCTCCCGAAGCTGCTAGGATTTAAAAGCATTCACCGTGAAATTGGATTTCAGGTACATAGAGTATTTGGGGCATCGCACGTGGCACCTTCAAGAAGCTTGATTCTCCCGTCCATGTGCTACTGAACACAGAGTTACTTGCGTTTTCCCGTCTCTGTGCTACTGAACACAGAGTTACTTGCGTTTTTTTCGCCTAGGTGTCTTTCGTTACGCTGAATTTTCTGCCCCTAAACACTCGCTGAAATTTTTTGACGCTCGTCGATAAAATCAAGAATAGAGGGCAATTGTAGCCAGAATACGGAAGGCAAAACGCTTGTAAGCGTTTATACGCAATCGACGTATTGGTTTTAAAGATGATTGGAAAAAATGGGGCAACTTTGCTTTAGATTGCAATATTGCATTCAAACGACTGACGCTGGAAATCTTATCAATTCCATTTATTGGAAAACTCAGCTCAGCCATTTACTTCATATTCCCGAGTAAACATTTACAGATACACAACACACATACAGCACAAACCTAACACAAACACACTAAAAAAATAACACAAATCAAACAGAGACACATCGAAACCCGTTGACCATGTTCCCTAGCCCCGCTCATGCTACCCAAGTAGCAGGCACGCAGCAATAAAGCGTTTGCTGCCACGAGGTTGCTGAGCTAACAGATACTGCAGACAACGAAGCGCACTTCAATGTACACTCCAATACAAAACTGCGTAATAATAAGCGAAGTTAGAGCGTAGACTTCTTTCATATGTCTGTAATCATTTAGTTACGTAGTGAAAGAATTGGATGGGAGCAAGTTCACTGGTCCAGATTCTGGGGTCCGTATTCCTAATCAGCGAGACGACACATGTCCGTGAGGCAGTCCGTATTAGAGATAAAGAAAAATGCATTTTTTCAGACGAGATTTGCCGTCATTTTCGACAGTGGAGTGAAGCTAGGATGAGCACGTAACGCAGTGCCAGTTTTACCTGAGCTGGAGTGACGTTCCGTCAATTTTTTCTGACAATTGCACATGACAATCACTCTTCAGATTGAGAAAATAATGTTGTGCATAGTAAGAAACATCCCTGCCCGCTTTCCCTGATGAAAAGAGTGCTGCCGATAGCATTTCTCACAACGGCCAAATTGCACTAAAGACAACCGTCGTCAGCACTTCACAACACAGGTTGGATAAGATCAAACCAGAACAGCCGAGGCCGCGTTCAGATCCTGCTGCTGTTCTTTCATTTCACGTGTAAATGTAGGTACATAGTCAACTTCTGACTGTATTTGGTCCCAGCACGTGTTCCAGTGCCACCAGCAATACATTTGTAAGTTCTTCAGATTCTTGGTCTAGCCCTGACTGACAAAGTCGATCAGTCGTAAGTCGCATGGGCCGTAACTCGACGACTCCGAGTATTGCATTCCTTCAGTGGCAATGGAATGCAACTCATCCACAACATTCGCGGCCGTGCGAGTTGCGAAAGCTCACCGCGGTAAAAGAATCACGGAATTTTAAGCCTGTTGTCCCTGCACATCAAAGGCGTGCTGCTAGAGGTGTTGGTGCAGCGGTATGAGTTGTGAAAGGCAGGCGCGGGCGAGGGAGAAGAAGGGCTTTCGACTGAGAGGGGCCTGTAAACAACGCTATGTAACCATATTTCACTTTTATCTTGCTCCTCGGTTAAAAAATTCCTATTTTCTGTGTGACTAATCAAATAGAAAAACATAATGCTAGAGCTCTGCTTTTGCTGGCAAATAAATTAAATTTCAGATCGACCGCTCTTCAATATATTGAAGGGTCCGTGGCGCAATAGACTCGCGCATTTCTCTTTTTGCGACACGTGTATTAGTACTCCATAAGGAACGACGGTAATTTTCCTTATCATTAAGGTGTATTTGACGCCTGTAGACCAAAGAGCAACTTTTTTATTACACATACACCATGGCACCAATTCGGCTCGTCGTCACAGAATTAATGGAATGTAAATCATAAAGGAAAGAGAATTGCGATGGATAATTTCGTAGGAGCTTGTGAACGTACTTTTCTAGGTTAACACGTGAGAGCAGAACACTCTTACCTCTGAGGGCGCCGTACTCCGGCACAGTAGCTAATCGTAAATAAACATGGCCGACGTTTTAGTCCGTAAAGTACATATTCTTTTTCTTTAGAGGCTATACGCTGTAGTGTCAAAGGTACAAACATGAAGAGACAATGTCCAATTTAGCTATGAATACAACTTAAAGACGCTACATCTTAGTCAGTAATATATATATATATATATAGTAGAAGTTTAATACAAAAGCGACGTTTCACAGAAATGATGGCCAGTTTTTATCATTTGCCAATATAAAGAGCAAAGAAATCACACCTAATTGGTGGCGCAAAAATTATAATTAGCAGTGTCATGTAAATGCTTGCTACCGCCAAACCATTCAAATAACGCACGTGAGTGCTTACTAGTGCATACGGACAAGCGTGCTGGTACAATTAGCAAGTAAAACGTATCCGGCAAGGCCACTCGTTTTCTAGCATCATAACATGTTGAAGAACTGACTTAAGGATTGTAAATTTCCCTAGCAATCCTCCTAATGATCTCAGATTTGTGCGCCTGATTGACGACTGAAAAATGCGACGCGCCCTCGGCGCCGCTAATGAATGCAAGGGCGGGTGTGCGGTTAACAGGAGGGGCGCTGGAGGGGGGCAGCACCTGTTAATGAGACCTTAGACGCCAGTCCCACAGCCAAGTCTCTCCGACCAGAGTGTGGCAGTTCCCGTATTATGTCAAGTAGTCATCTGGAAAAGTCATTTGACCAAAGGATTGTCGTCAAAATATATTGAATGTTGGTCAAAAAAGTGAAGTATGTTCCCGATCTCATATACGCAAGAGGGTACATTTTAGATGGAGCCTGTCCTCGTTAGCAAATCTGAGGCTGCCACAACAGTCAAGGGACGGACTGCCACGAAAAAAAGAGAGACGCCTAAATACTCAAACCAATCGCGCGATGGATCAATTAGCAAAAATCCGGGTCGCAATCACCCGTATTGGCCGCAAGTTTTCAGAGCCTGCAACCGAATACCGCCTGGAAACGTAATCGGGGCAACACGCAGGGCTATCAATGGGCCGCGTGCCAGTCACGGGATGCGCTAACCCACAATGAACGATCCGTTCTCGATGGTAGGCAAGTGCAGGAGCTGCGGGAACTCATCTCGCAATTTGCGGGGTGCGATAATCGTGCGAACTGAAGGAGCATTTCTCAACCGCCAGCGGGGTAAAAACATAAGTCGAATATGCGTATTATCAAAATAATCCGTGGCTGTCGTCGCGACTGGCCCGTGTGATTATCTGAACTTCATGCAAATGTGAAAAGTTGGAGCGAGTGTTCCTTGGATTTCTCGGAAGAAGCTCCGGTAACCCTGTCCGGGCCCCATTGGTGTGCCGCCTCCAGCAATGGCGGGAGTAGTCTTCGCTTCCCAAGGAAAGCTCAGCTGTGTGAAGCGTCCAAAGTGCGACCTTTCACGCAAGTTTTCCGTTTAAATGCCCAACAAAAACGTAGAAAATTGGAATCGAGCAAATTCTTATAATGAAAAACTTAGCGATTACAATTCGGTTCTACATAAAAACATTCAGAGAAAGACACTTGATGATACCTTCAGTTCCATCCTAAAAAAGGCAAATGATTTTTTGAATGAACTGAATTTTTCCTAAAGAAGTTGTTCAGATTTTATACATTTGTGTACACGCATATTCGCTTTGTTTTGAGCAGAAGGATAAGAATTTACATTGAAACAGTATTACTTCTAACAACAATGATCTTTGCCATAATTGAATTATTTACGGATGTAAGCCCATATTGCGCACAGTAGTGTTCGCCAGACATCTACGTCACCTGTAATACGACATCTACATCACCCGTAATACATCTACATCACCCGTAATACGACAGCTACATCACCTGTAATGCGACAGCTACACCACCTGTAATGCGACAGCTACATCACCTGTACTACGACAGCTACATCACCCGTACTACGACAGCTACATCACCCGTAATACGACAGCTACATCACCCGTAATACGACAGCTACATCACCCGTAATACGACAGCTACATCACCCGTAATACGACAGCTACATCACCCGTAATACGACAGCTACATCACCCGTAATACGACAGCTACATCACCCGTAATACGACAGCTACATCACCCGTAATACGACAGCTACATCACCCGTAATACGACAGCTACATCACCCGTAATACGACAGCTACATCACCCGTAATACGACAGCTACATCACCCGTAATACGACAGCTACATCACCCGTAATACGACAGCTACATCACCCGTAATACGACAGCTACATCACCCGTAATACGACAGCTACATCACCCGTAATACGACAGCTACATCACCCGTAATACGACAGCTACGTCACCTGTAATACGACAGCTACGTCACCTGTAATACAACAGCTACATCACCAGTCGATGAGGCTGTGACAGATGCAGCTCTGTGAAATGCGACAATCGTAGAAATGGGGCGAAAATTTCTTGACTAACATTCTCGACCGTCAGAATTACAAAAAAGGTCAAATTTGCACGTTAAAATCAGTTATATTTTTGTTTTTCTTGATAGTTCCCTGCACACAATATTTATAAGCCCGGTCACCCTTATGCTCTGAAAATTTCCGCAGCTCACCAGCTTGAGGCATGCTTACGAATTGAAATTTACAGTTTTCAACCTAAGTTTTATTTTACACTTACCACGGAATAACTTGCCCAACACCAACAGAACACGTGTGGTAGAATTAACGCATGTTTATGAATAAAAACGATGCTTAAGACATTTTCTCAAGTTTTTTTTAATTATACTGCATGCACGGCACAAGATCGTTGAATATATTTTTTGTTTCATAAAATTGCATTAAATGTTGATAATCACAGAGAAACTACACGGATTATTAGACAACGCATTAAGGCCCATTTCAAAGTATTACACACTTGATATATTTTTAGTGTGTCCTTGTAATTCGATATGAAATAAAACGAATTATTATTATAGTCGTATAGATCGATGAACTAAAGCGTAAAGAGTACTTACCCTCATCGCTGGGATTGATGTACGGCTGAGCGTGTGACGTCATCACGGGCTTCTCGTGCAACGCACCAATAGGAACGCCGAGAGCGACGCTGCCGTTGCCAGACGTAGAGTTCTCATCCACAGGTGGCATTTTTTCTTCGATGCGTCTGAATTTTTCGTGACGTTATCGAGCGAACAAATTTCACTTCCTGAAGGAGTCAATAAACTTTCATAACACGGTAATATGATTACAGGAATTATATATTACTGACAATTATTTCTCTTGAGACACCTCTTGAAGCGATATCATTATTTTTAATGCCATTTCATACACAATCACTGAAAGTCTCTGATGCAACTTGAACATTTATAAGTCAATTGATTGTTAAAGTGTATGACTTCATGAAAGTACGGAAACAATAGTAAAAACTCATTGATTTCGTATTCGTTGTAGACACTGGTTCCAAAATATCACGAATATTCAGTGTTCAACAAATTCAAAGATGAAAAACTTTATCAAAAACCGACGAACTCTTTACAAACGCTCATGGGCGTCAGCAGCACACCTGTGGGCTAACACTTTCAGTTAAAAAACACTCTTAAGTTAACCTCAAGGTTGGTGTAAAAGTACATGTACTTGCTGTAAAATTAATTTATGTAAAAAGGGAAACTACTTTATCGATGACAGTACAACAATGAGAAAAATTATTTTTACTAGGTGTCATTTTGCCTTTCTTGTTCGAAGGTTACACTTTCTCAAAAAAACATTTCCAATTAACAGATGTCAACCATGCCAGAGTGCAATGGACTTCAAAAAGTGCGCAGTAGACTTTAGACTAGAGTTCGAATGAGCGAGCACATGCAAATTAATGTCCCTTATTAAAATTCCAGTAACATAGAATTCATAGTTAAAAACTTTGAAGACCAAACCTGACGTAAGTCAGTTTACAGGATACATACTAGCGAGAGTTTGACTTTAAATGTTGTAGGTTATTGCATTTGAAGTGCTTTGGCTACAGATATCGCGACTAAAATTGGGTTTTCTAGCATAATTAAGAGATTACGAAGTGGGTTCGCGCTTTTCCACGTTTTCAATAGGAGCGTGATAATTCTGCCACTTATCAACTTTAAAAACTGCCATTCGATTTATTAAAGTTATGAAAAGGGTTAGAGTGAATTGGATAGAAGAAAAATACGTAAAATATGGAAGAAAATCGTAAATAAGTATAAGACCACACTCTGTGATAATGAGAAGCACAAAAAATACTAAGTCCTGTCCATCAACGAATAAAATAATGCAGCGAATTGATTAACTTAGACTATGTTCTAGTCTAGTTCTATCTTCAATTCGCTATTTTTGTGTGTATTCCTTTGATATCTTATTGGTCATTATATACATTTCTAGAGTACATTTTTCTAATGTTTATTATCCTGGCGTTCCTCATCCCATAGTTAGCTCATTGCCCAGATTACCTCCTTGCTTAGTTAGGACTTTCCAGAAGTCAGTTGCAGTACCTGGGACCAACTTCAGTTGTATATACTTCTCAATAGTGAATTTGGTAATTGGCAGTTTTTATTCTCCTTACTATTGGTTGTTGCCACATCATTTAAGTGAGCAGAAAACGAGTTTATCTCACCTGCGGGAGACAAACGGTAACATTGGCCGTTTGGTAATCTTTATTCTATTTCATGTATAGTCATACTTAATTAGATTAATTCTCTTCCTCTGATGGTGCGGCTCACGGAATATTACATTTAAAAATGAATAAAAAAAAAGGCGATGGGCAGTGAGGGAGCCACACAGCACATTTCCCCTGATGAAGTTACTCAGAAAACTGTCCGGCGCTCCTCTCTAATGAGAGTTTCCAGTATTCATGAATCCAGGGCTTTGATTAATTTTCAATGAGAAGAATATTACACAAGTCGTGATAATTAGGGGACGCTGCAACAGTTATTCTACTTTCAAGTAAAATAAAATACAAAGAAGACAAAAGCCTTGTTTTTGCTTATTTTAAATGACGGACGATAGCTGCACCTCGACCAGCAAATATCTTGCAGTATATGTATAAAAGAAAAGCAACGTACATTTGCCTTGGGAAAAGATGCTTCTACATTTTCCTCCGATTGGGGTCTGTGTAATTTATCGAGAAAGAAATGCAGTTAATCGACTCGTCAAGTATAAAAAATCGAACCCTGAACGCGTTCCTCATCCGGACGAAAGAAAGCCACCTCGAGTAAGATTTCTGACTTGCAAGTTGCGGACGATACAGAGTAATCTGTCACAATCTAGCGAGTTGGACGCGGCACAAAGTAATGAATCAGAATCTTACAAGTTACAGGCGCTACAGAGCAAAAAAAGTCAAAAGTTACAGACAATACAGAGGAGTATGGCAAAATCAGATCAGCCAGTGAATCATTCTAGAGCGTTCCATCTCATCCATCACCCACACACGCTTCGGAGAGGGAGATAGATGGTCGCCATCTCCAACGTCGAGAGCTCGGACCCAAGAGAAGTCCAGAGCGATGGAGCTCAGTAAGTTCACACCATGAGTCACGACCGCTCCCGTGCTGTGCCCTCACTGTTTCACTAAAGGAAAGTAATCGATAGTTGCCCTTTTGAAAACAGAATGGCCCTCGTTACTCTTTTAAAAATAAGGAGTTATTCAAGTACGCATACGTTTAATGTAAAGAGGCATGGACTTACAGCATCAAACGATATGTGAAGAATATTCAGTACACTTTATATATCTCAAAAGGACTTAGCAGGGTGAACATTACACATGCGTAAACTAAGCATAAAGACGTTTTGAGAGAATATTGTCCTCAGGAGGACAACATCGCAGAGGTCACGGGCTCGAGACCTCTATTCGCAGCACGGCTGCGGCGAAACGTTTTCAGAGCGAACGTAACTCCGTAGCACGGATTGCGTTTTCAAGGGTCCGATAAAGGGCTGACTGATTCCGCTTTAATTAAAGGGTCCGATAAAGGGCTGAAAGGGCTGACTGATTCCGCTTTAAAGGGTACGATAAAGGGCTGACTGATTCAGCTTTAAAGGGTACGATAAAGGGCTGACTGATTCCACTGTAAAGGGTACGATAAAGGGCTGACTGATTCCACTGTAAAGGGTCTGATAAAGGGCTGACTGATTCCGCTTTAAAGGGTCCGATAAAGGGTCAGTCTTTATCGACCAAAAGGACAATTCGGCCCAGCTTTCTAAGGATGCAGCTAGTTCCTCGCTAAGAGCTAAGTGCTTTCTTGCTGCATGTATTCTTTTGCACGCATGAGACTACAGCCAGTTCTACATACAAACCCATATGCGTTGCAAAAAAATATGTTCATTGCAAGGTTATTAAGCCAACGTAGCAACACTGCTGTGCTTGGGTAGCTGTTCCTAAATTTCACAAAGACAGTGGTGAAGGGAACAGTGAAAATTAGCGAATGGGAACAGTGCTGGGAATGTTCACTGTTCCCTTTACCACGTTTTTCAGACACGGACGATAAATTTTGTAAGATCCAAACGGTTGTCTTTTAACGATTTTAATAATGTTAGTGATCACGTTGGTCCTTCATTTCAACCTGAAAATTATATGTTCTACAAATCCCCCCATTCCGCACACTGTCGCTTGTCCTTCATTCGAAGCATCAGAGAGCCTAGAGAGCAGCGGTCGCGTCGGTCACGGCCAGCCCGCATCATTTCATGCGCTTTCCAATCTCGGCGTAAACTAACTCTTTCACCGGAGCTATTGCAATTACGGATCTTTTTATAGCGTTAACAATTATTTCATAAACTGATGGCTGACGCGGGAAATGGTTAGTCTAGACCATCACACCTCTCATCACTGGTAGCCCTAGCTGAAGAAGTATGCAAGTCAACGCATCACAGGTCATATACTTGGAGTTACTTGTAGATGTTTGGGCCTTCATGCCCGGGCCACACTGGGGTGCCGCCGCTTTGGGTGCATGATGTGCCTTCGCATATCCGCGAGCTGTTGAATGGAGCCGTTTCCCTCTACCATTTGATATCTACGCTGCGGTACAAAATTTGTCTAGTTCTTGAACTTATTCTAGAATTTTCATTTAAAATTTTCATTTTAATTATAGAAATAAAAATTTGTTTCTGTGGTGAGGTCAATGGTTTTTTAAATGTTTTTCTTTAGTATAATCAGATGAATAATTTTTATGAGAGTATGCAAAGCTTCATGGGATTCAAGGGTTCTTTCTGATGTTTTGCGACAGAAGAAGCTATGAAATAGCACTTGCTTTCCAGGAACAAAAGTCATGTAACACAATGTGCGTCACGACCATCGTGAACGTTAGACAATCATGTATGCACTGGCTGTAAATTCACGCAGAGTCGAAGGTTCTGCATCGTACAACTCGATATTTGGGAATCGTGTTTCACAAAAAAATTGACCAAAACCGAATACACAAAACTGAAGTTACGTTTCTTACAGAATGAATGTAGATTTACATAATCGTCGTGAAATTTCGCCGAAAAATGAGGTCGACAGCAGAATGAAAGGAAACAGCAAGGCACGAAGGGACTTGACCGTCGTAACTGCAGCTTAGGCGCTGGATGCTACACAAACTGTGGGCACAGCTGCAATGTTCATTCTCCTGTCCAGGTCTCTTGCAAAGTTCTCGTATGAAATTGTCATTACGCAGCGTTTAGTATCAGTTCCTGGGTTCCTATTGAATGATAGACCGCTGCGCCCCACGGCCAGTCGAGGAGGCTGTGTGAGCCTGTGTCCAAATTTTTAAATATTTTTGACATTACGCCCGTCAGGAGGCACAGCAGAGATGACTTCGCCGATTGGAAAGTTTCCGATGGTTCTCATAGTTAGGGTCATGATTAATTTGAGTATCAAAATTAAAAAGCTCAATATGCCATGCTTGCGCTTGTATGATTTTGCTAAAACATTTATAAATTAATGATTCTGTGAGAGCAATCTGTAACTAAAATTAATGGACATTTTAGTCCTTGTTCAAAACTAAAAACGTACGCTACGGAATATGGTTTTAACAGCTGACCGATGTCGTTGCAAGGCGTTTGGCCAAGGCAAAATACACAAATTTGACATTTCAGAGTCCATAACTGTAAAACTAGCAATCAATCGCGGATGACACAGCGGTCAATTATTCTTTTCCTGAATTATACAAACAATCACGTACATTAATTTTCAAGAATTAGAACCACATCAGTTGCTTAGTTCGGAAGCCCGCCCTGCAGCGAAGGCTTTACACCAGCGCCAGTCAAAAATACCAAGTGAAACACTGAGTTACAAGGAAGAAAATTGAAATATTTGATGTAATAACCCTTTACTGGTCAGCGAAGCGAGCCTGAGGCACTCACCTAAATAAATACAGCCCTCATGTCACCCTCTCTTCAATCTTATACAACTCCCTTCAATAATTCATGAACGTTCTTTAACGATGAGCAAAACTATAAAATGACAGGCTTGGCCCACTTCAAAATAAAAAGTGATGGTCCATTAACGATATTAAGTAATGAATGGACGCTATATTTTATCGAAACGCCACTAAAGAAGCAGAATTCGGAAGTACAAATGCACAACCCAAGGGGTCCCACTGCAACGAGTGCTTAGTGCCATTTTCTGAATTTATAAACAATAAAACTTGCAGGTAACTTCATTTGAGCGTTGGTCCACCAGGGCTTCTAGCCACAGACGACACCTTGGACGTGATTCGGGCCTTTTTAACCAGGCTACACTGATGTGCCGCCTATCGACGTAAGACAAACCATTGTAACAGAACCATCTGTAAAACGAGAGTGATACCTAGCCTATTTCAAACTTAGGTGAGTTAATCGAAAGCTGCTTTGCCAGAGCGTGTTATTGCTGCCTTGAGGCAGTATGCGCTGCTGTATCCTCTCAGAGGAGACGCTGGAAATGAGAGCGAGAGAGCCTACATTCGTCCCCCATATGGAGTCTTAGATCTACTCATTGGCGAGGTTGTCATTCTTGACTGGGGTACAGTACAGAAAACTGACAATTTGATGCCCTTGCAATATTTGAAGTAAAGCGATATCATTGCAATCTATAGAGGTTACACAGGTCGAATTCCCGTAGGAGAACATAGATCCCCACCCCTAAAGCGTCTAGAAGATTTCTACAATCACAGAAAAACTTTGTTTCCCTCATCGTCCACCGCACTCGTAAATAAGAAACAATGACGTTCTCTTCCGGAACCGGAGCTCAATTTTTTAGCATGAGTCGCGTGCTTGAAAGCAACAGGCTGCTGGGGCCGAGAGACAGCCGCGCACACCCTCCTTCGGCCACAGCTGAAGCTACGATGACAGGCCTAGTTGTTGTGATACAGAGTACAGCCTCACGCACCGCAAAATTCTTGAGAAAATGTCTCGAAGAAGGTATTCCGTTCCCAGTATAATCTGAGAGAAGGAAACGTGCATGGAAGTTTCTATAAGAAATTGCAGAGTATCCGGCATGCAGTGCTGTGTACTGCTGGGCTTCAACACGATACATTAAAAATGTTTAACAGCCGTTGCATGTATGGTGATAGGCCGATGCTTATAATGAAAAAATAAATAGTTCAAAAAATTGAACGATGCTTATCTGAATTCGGGCACTTTAAACGACAATCCCTGCAGTTTAGCACTTGATTTTCTGAAGCACGGAAAAAGATAAGAATTCTCATAAGAAAGACAAGTTTGGGTCCATCCGCTGACACTTAGAGCTGAAGATATACGCATGTGCTTTGATGCTGCGGGAGCTTTCTCTAAAAACGCTGTGACTTTTTTATACTCTCCAGCCTTTGTGTCACCGTCTTGTCCTTCGCAGGGAAGTTAGAATCGTTGAGCACAACTGCTTCGCCAGTCTAGTCAGACCGTCACAAGGAGGTAGTGTTACAGAGAGGCAGACCGTCACAGAGAGGCAGACTGTCACAGAGAGGCAGACTGTCACAGAGAGGTAGACTGTCACAGAGAGGTAGACTGTCACAGAGAGGTAGACTGTCACAGAGAGGTAGACTGTCACAGAGAGGTAGACTGTCACAGAGAGGTAGACTGTCACAGAGAGGTAGACTGTCACAGAGAGGTAGACTGTCACAGAGAGGTAGACTGTCACAGAGAGGTAGACTGTCACAGAGAGGTAGACTGTCACAGAGAGGTAGACTGTCACAGAGAGGTAGACTGTCACAGAGAGGTAGACTGTCACAGAGAGGTAGACTGTCACAGAGAGGTAGACTGTCACAGAGAGGTAGACTGTCACAGAGAGGTAGACTGCAATGACAGACAAAACATTTGGATCCGCTTACGATTACTACAGCATTCTGAATCCATTTGAAATTTTAAGTTGTGAACTGGACTACGCATTGACATGTTAAAATCTCAAGATCCAACATAGGGTTTTATCGCAGCCAAACATACGTGTTCTCTCAATCACTTCCCGATCAACCAGGCACAATTTCTACGGTCTATATACGCAGGACTGGGAATGTCGGTGCTCTCCACTGCTTTGCTCCTTGTCTGACACTATCGACATGTATTAAAAATGAATAAAAACTCTGTGTACCCGAATATTCTTAAGACGAAGATCAGCAGGAGCTCTCCAAAATTCCATTTTTAGGGATGCCATATTTTGCAAAAAGATTAGAATTTTTCCGCGCCTCAATAGTTTTGTAATTAGATACGTGAACTGCTTAATTTCTTTGGGGCGTTTGCTGAGGCGAAACACTGAGTAATTTTATCATCACGAATATTTACTGATCGAATGTTCTTTAATAACTTTTCTCGCGTGAGAACCAATTGTGCGGTATGACCGCAACATCTGTTGAACAGAACACTTCTGCTGCAGCCCTGAACCGCCTTCTGGCAGTCACACAGCGCACCAGAAAGTCGTTGCATGTAGACTGGTTGTGTTTGAATCAGAGTTGTTAAAAAATTTCTCAGTGTATTATCTTGGATCATATCGTGTGGTATTAAACCAACAGAGAATATCTATTGCCTATGGGGCATCACTAATTACCAGGGTGTGGCAAAGTTTCTGTAGTATTCAGAAATTTCGTTGTTGCTGGCAACACCAGCAACAGGTGAACAGTTTACAGGTCACTAGCAAAGCTCCGCCCCGGACCGAAGCGGCGGCTCGCATCTTAGTCGCGTCGGGGTAACTCCACTCGGCAACTTTAGGGAATGAACTCGGCAACTTTAGGGAATGAACTCGGCAACTTTAGGGAATGAACTCGGCAACTT
>VOMN01118070.1:0-24570 GCA_014899125.1 Orchestia grillus | reverse complement strand
GCGTCAGGTGCCCCAATAAATTTGTGCGGTGAGTTGTTTGCGTGTTCGCATAGCGTCTGGTGCCCCAATAAATTTGTGCGGAGAGTTGTTGGCGTGTTCGCATAGTGTCAGGTGCCCCAATAAATGTGTGCGGTGAGTTGTTGGCGTATTTACATAGCGTTAGGTGCCCCAATAAATTTGTGCGGTGAGTTGTTTGCGTGTTCGCATAGTGTCAGGTGCCCCAATAAATGTGTGCGGTGAGCTGTTTGCGTATTCACATAGCGTCAGGTGCCGCAATAAATTTGTGCGGTGAGTTGAATTATGAATAAATTTAATAAGACTGATAATACAAGTGAAGTTTGACTCAATAATAGTTTTCACGTGTGTTATAGGTCTTTTTCCGGTAGAAGACGGATTTAAATCTACTGCTTTAGGTTTTAACGTGAAGAAAGTCTAACGCTCTAACTCTAAGTCTTCTTTATTTCTATTATTTTGTTGCGAAAACTATTGTTCATGGAAATGAAAAGGGTTATCCGTTGGAGCCGCGTCAAGGGAATATGGTTAGTTAGGGATCAGTGTCCAGCCAGAGGTCAATAAAGTTATTAGGTGTCAGTATCCTTTGTCACGTGTCAGTATCCTTCGTTAGGTGTTAGTATCCGTCATTAGGCTTCAATATCCTTCATTAGGTGTCAGTATCCTTCATTAGGTGTCAGTATCCTTCGTTCGGTGTCAGGATCCTTTATTAGGTGTCAGTATCCTTCATTAGGTGTCAGTATCTTTCGTTGGGTGTCAGTATCCTTTATTAGGTATCGATATCAATATCCTTTAATCACTCTCAATTTTAATGTTACATACCAATACCCAATGTTAGGCATCAGTATCTAGCCAAAGGTTCAATAACTTTGAGGTATCAAAATGTTTTGTTAGGTATCGATATCATTAGGTATCAAATTTCAATATTAGGTATTAATATCCAATATTAGGTATCAATATCTAATATTAGACATCAATATCCAATATTAGGTATCAGTATCTAATATTAGATACCAATATCCAATATTAGGTATCAGTATCCAGTTATGGGTCAAAAACTTTTTCATTTACGGGACGAGCAATGCGTGTTTGCGCGTTATCTTGTAGGAAATCGATGATTTTGTAATTAACTAGAGCATGCTCTTCCCGATTCTGTTTTTACTTCAGTGAGTGTCAGATTTTTTGAAGTTATGATGAAGCGATCACCTTCTTAAAGCAATCTATTGTCATCTTGGTGCTCCATTTATCTGATGCCGAACCCAACATCGCATTTAATGCTCACTATTGGACGCATTCGATATCGTTATCGTTTCGTCAATTCATTTTAGTCGTTTTCTCATTCACTCGTTTTACGTATGGTTTATTAATTCTATACTAACACGAGTCAGGAAAAGTTATAAAAAATAAGATAAAAACCAAGAAGCAAGAAAATTTCTACGTACGAAAATTTATTGAGACCATACGTAGATAATTCACAAATTTTTATCCTCCATCACTAATTCACGAAGGTCTCAAATCGTTCCAGATTTTTAACTGGTAGCTAACATTTTGTGCTGGCCAGTTTTTTTACCTCATCGATCGTCCCACAGACGAGGTGGACAAAGCCGCCATCGAGGCCGGCATCACGGAGTTCGAGGAGAACACCTGCCTCATGTGAGCTTTTGTTCCTAACGCCAGCCCGCGTGTTGGCCCGCCGGCCTCCCAATTGTGTTTGGAACTTTGTTAACACCAATTAACGGTGTTCCTTCCAATTAACTATATTCGTACCAAACACCTTTGTTCGTACCATTCAACTTTGTTCGTACCGTTCAACTTTGTTCGTACAGTTCAACTTTGTTCGTACAGTTCAACTTTGTTCGCTTGTTCGTACCATTCAACTTTGTTTGCTTGTTCGTACCAATTAACTTTGCTTGGAACACGTTCCCAGCGCAGTGGGCGGCCGGTGTACCAATTAACTGCTGCTGCGTGATTGCTTGCCTGTGTACCTCCACTCATTTTATTCGAGTTTACAGGAAACCCTCTTGCTTGAATTATGTAAATAGCTACATTACCCGAGTATAGAGAGGGAACAAAAATGAAAAAAAACATCTCAACTCCAAAACACGAAGCGCCGAATTCCAAGTCGATGCGTTTTATTGAGTAACCTGAGCGTAGGCATTCATGCCCAGGGAACGTGTTGAGCCCTCATGAGCACATGTTTTTGACTACGGTCACGAAAATGATTATTAAAGTTGATTTAGTTAATGCTAATATAATGAAGTTTATAACATTTATTTAGAAAGATTTGATAATGAAAATGGGTCTTTACAGAACAAAATTATATTAATTAATTTTTTAATTATAATACTTTGAAAATGGGTTTAGTTTTTAGGACATTCTGTATATGCCATAAGACTGTATTTGGCTTAAAACGAAAAACGAGTGCAGCCTCATGTATATGTGCTATAAGGCTGCATTTAGCTCAATACGAAGAACTAGCTACACCTTTCTGCATATATGTCACAGTGCTGAATTTAGTTTAATATGAAAAACTAGCCTTGTGATAGTGTATTTTGAATTCCAGATAAGCGGTAAAGCGTGTGCTGTTAGTGTACAGTTTCTTTGCTGTCCGCACAGTCTCTAGCTGGAAATTGTTGATGTTAATCTGGAGCACACTGCGACCTTGCGCTATGGAGCATCTTTGAACTTAGAGTTAATGGGGCTCATATGTTGTAGAAAAATTGTTTCCTACCAAGCCGATTTAATTCTGAACGAAACGTTGTATTCTAAGTGAATATGATTTTTTTTTACCCAAAATAATTCCCTACAATCAAATCCTGTCATGCCTTCAAAAACTGGTTGCTTTTATACATATGACCATCAGTTCATCATTTATTTTATTTGTAACTGTAATTTATTGAGAATAGTTCTAGAAGTCTTTTAGATTTAGTCAATGATTCTGGCAACAGTTCAACATCGCCAGCTTCCGGGCGGCTCGTTCCAAAGTTCCGGGAGTTAGCCAGTCTTACGTTTTGCTACCGAGTACGGAGTATGTACTGGTGGTGTATGTGTATATACGTATCGTACAGGTTCAGATGAGTATACTACTACTAGCCCTAAATCCATTCTGCAAATCTTAGTCTGAACTGTGCTATTCAAGTTTCTGTTTACTTTCATAATTTCCCTATTCCCATGTACCGTCTGATCCGTGTGTTAGTAGTTATTAGTGTGGACTAAGGAAGTGAGGTAAGCTCCTGTTAATCTATTCCTATGTACCATGGCTTGGGTTAAATAGGATGTATAGCAACTATCTAGCTATTTAGTTGCATTCCAGGCTATAGTGGGAGATGTAATACTAACCAAAATGAGTGTTTCATAGCACAAATAAAAAGCGTCTTCCCAGTATCTATTTCTGTTCATACTGAAAAATATCTAGCTAATATGAACGATTCTTAGACAAATTGTGTTATCTCTGACCAGAACGAGCGATTTCTAACTAATACCAATGTTCTTTATACCAATATTAAGTAACTTCACCCGAACGACTCATTTATTACCATATGAGATAGTTCATTTAGGAGACTTGAAGCGAGCCTGCCCTCACCAAAACACGATTCATAATAATCCCCAAAACCGTATTTTTCAGTTGAAAACGAACTATTCTTCACCAGAACACGATTCATAATAATCACCAAAACTGTATTTTTCAGTTGAAAACGAACTATTCTTCACCAAAACACGATTCCTAATAATCCCCAAAACTGTATTTTTCAGTTGAAAACGAACTATTCTTCACGATAACACGATTCATAATAATCACCAAAACTGTATTTTTCAGTTGAAAACGAACTGTTCTTCACCAAAACGCGTTCCATAATGATCCCCAAAACTGTATTTTTCAGTTGAAAACGAACTATTCTTCACCAAAACGCGTTCCATAATAATCACCAAAACGATAGTTTTCACTTGAAACTAAACTATTCCTCACCAAAACACGATCCATAGTTATCACAAAACAATACTCTACATTTCATTCTTTAGTGCCACAGCAAACTACATCGTCCAGTTTCGTGAGGCTGCGGCTAGCTTCGGCGCCAAGTTGGACGCAGCCCCTCGCGAGGCTGCAGCGAGTTTTGCTTATGGTGCTAATGGAGCCTTACTGCTAAAATAATTGGTTCTCAAGGAGAGGAACAGGAGCGAAAACGAAACATCTCAGCCCCCAAAAGTCACGCCGCCACAGCTTATGTAGGACATCTGACCCACGTTTTCCTGTGCGTGCGTTGCGGAAATTAATTTTTCGCCTACATTTCACGATACATTTTCGTGCGCGGTGCAGAAACCCAAATTTCTACAATACTCCATCATGTGCGATGCAGAAATCCAAATTTATGTAACGCTTCATTGTGTGTAGTGCAGAAACCCGAATTACTGCAATACTCGATCATGCGCGGTGCAGAAATCCAAATTTATGTAACGCTTCATTATGTGTAGTGCAGAAACCCTAATTTCTGCAATACTCCATCATGTGCGGTGCAGAAATTCAAATTTATGTAACACTTCATTGTGTGTTGTGCAGAAACCCGAATTTCTGCAATACTCTATCATGTGCGATGCAGAAATCCAGATTTATGTAACACTTCATTGTGTGTGGTACAGATTCGACAACGTGGCTAAGGTGCACTTGGGTCCTCATATCATCATCAAGCACCACAACTCCATCTGCACCACGTACGTCGGCAGGCAGAAGAACAACCTCCTAGGCCAGGACATGCTCCTCACCAACGAATGCTTCGACGACGTAAGTCTGGTTCTTGTTCGTTGTCCCGGAGGACAATCGTTCCCATGCGTTCTCTTGTTTACTACTTTGTTTTAAAAGAACGTACGAGCTCATGAAGATGACCTTATCAACGGTCGCTGTTACGTATGTTGACGCCGTGGTTGTTGCATTCACACGGTCACTGCCGACGTGCGTGGATGCGGCGGTTTTTGCATTCGTGCGGTCACTGTTGACATATAAGGGTGAAGTGGTTGATGTGTTCACACGGGCACTGTCGACATATGTGGGTGCCGTGGTTGATATGTTCACACGGTCACTGTCGACATATGTTGGTGCCGTGGGTTGATATGTTCACACGGGCACTGTCGACTACACAGACCGTGTGGATACATCGTCGGCTGCCTGGGCTGTTACCTTATACAGGTCATGTGCTCGATCAATGAATGACTCAATCAGCAAATAAATAGGGTAATGATAAATTTATTAGATCAATGATTGAATAGATCAACGAAGAAAATGATTTACTGTGCCTCGCAAAAGTTTGAAATAAACCAATAAAAATGTCATTTCATGTATTTATAATCATCTGAGGTAAATGAAACTTTTACTGCTCACCGAACCTGTTTTTTAAATAACAATGGGATCAATTAGGAAATTTTAATATAACGATTCAGTTGTTTGATACGTAAAATATCAAAATTAAGAGCACACAACTTAACATATTTATAGTTCTAGTATTTTGACATAATTGTTGTGAAAGGTAATATTAGTAGAACGTTTTTAAATTTTAGAATGTTCTGGATTACGCTATGGACCCCTAATGTAAGCTTGAATTTAAATGTTACATCATCCTTTATCTGATGAGCGTCGCGTGAACATTCCTGCCATGGGAAGCAGAAACAGATTGATCAAGACCCCCGAAAATGTATTGTGAGTTTTCATCAAAGGGGATGTGGTTATTGAATAATATCTGAATAGGAAATGGTTCCATTGAACTCAGTTGGAACGACAATTCTTTCCTGGAAGTTTTACAATTCTACGCTTCCTGCAGCATGAATTAGTCTTTTTCGTAAAATAACCAAACGAGCATCGCGATCAATAACTAAGAAAGACAGTAATTCACCCAACGTTACTCTTAATGAATTCTGGCAAAATTTAGAAGGAGCAAGAGTGACACTAAGTTAGGACTCATTTAGGCGATCACTTCGTCGTCACGACATCTTCTCTAGATCTTCAAAGAAAACTCCACTTCTGAAAATAAGACATGATAGTGATGGATTGAATTCTGCAAAGGAGTTTGTGAATAAGCCTACAGAGTTTTGGAATAATGGGCTTCGGTCAGAGGAGACGAAAATAGAATTGTTTGACAGGAATGCGGTGCTGTAAGTTTGGACGAAACAAGTTACTAAATACTTGCCAAATAACACTATTCCAACTGTAAAATTTGGAGGTAACTCATTCCTGATCTAAGGTTATTTAAGTGCCACAGGCGTTGGAAAAGTTGAAAAAATATAAGGAAGGATGAATGGAGCACATTCCAGAAGTATCTTGGAGAGAAATTTAAGGGCAAATGTGCATGTACTGAAATTAAAACTAGATTGGATCTTTCAACGAGACAACGGTGCAAAACATACGACAAAGGTAATACGTAATTGGTTTAAACTTTAATCGAGTAAATGTTTTAAAATGGCCTACTCAATCACCAGATCTTTACGCTATAGAGAGTTGATGAAGAAAATTGAAATTATAAATCCATTAAAGAGCACTCTCAAACCTGACTAAATTGATCAAGTTTGCATCAAAGAATGGAATAATATTACTTCAAACACATGTAAGATGCTAGAAAATTACTATAAATGGCTACATGTTGTAATTAGCAACATAGGTTATACTACAAAATATTAAGAAACTATTGAGTGTTGTAAACATTTGCATTCCTAATTTTGATATTTCTTGCATCAAACAACTTAATTGTTGTATTTCATTTCTCTGACTTTCAATCTTTTTAAATACATGTTCTGTGAGACGTAAAACTTTCATCTACCTCTGATGATAATAAATACAAAAAAAAACTTTAATGGTGTATTGTGAACATTTGCGGGCCACTGTATATTGGCTAAATAGTGCAGATGAGAACAAATAACCAAATCAATGTTTAAAAAAACAAATAAATGGAATATAGAATAACCAAAAACAAACGCATGAGCATAAAGTAAGAGAGCGTGTGCGCAGCCGGCGATGGTGCTGCACTTCCTAGCGCACGGCGTGGGCATGCGGCACGAGCACACGCGCTCTGACCGCTCCGGCTACGTCACCGTGCTGGAGGACAACGTCATCTCAGACAAGCTCTTCAAGAACTTCAGGGAGATGAATAGCCTCACCTACGACGTGCCTTACGACTTCACGTCCGTCGTCCACTATGGCCCATTCGTGAGTGCTCTTTTCCGATCTTGGTTTCGTTTCAATGGGAATTTTTTCATGCGATTTGAGTGTCCTTGTTTTTGCGCACATTCCTTGTTGCCTTTTGAAGGAATGTTTTTTATGTTCTGAGTAATTGTTTTCTGAGTTGTGGTGTTGAGCTACGTCGATGTTTTCTTGTTTTTTCAGTGGTGTTTGTTTTGGTTATAGGAGTAGTGGCAGTTGAGAGGCACCAAGTGTATGGGAGTGGAGTACGACTGTGGAAAGGGGTGAGGGAATAAGGACGATAGAAGAGAGGGCAGTGGAAGAGGAACTGGAGGCATTTACATCTCTATTTAAATTTCCCTACTTCCTAGAAGTAACCTTGTCCGTTCAATTTCCGGCTGAAATTCAGATTTCAGAAAGCATTTCCGCACTGTGCTTCTGTGCGTTTAGCTGTGTGAAAGGGTAACCACTTTTCGTGGTTGATATTTAGCTTTTCTTTTATCACAGTTTGCTACAAAAAATCCCGTTTAGGTCTACAGATCCTCTAGCAGCTTGAAGGGCTTAAAAGGCCTGAAAGAGTCCAGAAAATCCCTGTGACTAGAATACATGCCCAAATTTCACGTTCGTTTAACAAGAATTAGTAAATGAATGAATACCTCTCTTCCTGACAAGAGGTTATGAATGATGCTTGCGCTTTCATGGTTATTGTAGATAGAATAAAATGTTATTATGAAGCAGGCTGGCAGGATTTAAGCTTAAGTTAGTCAAACGTGCTTGACACAAATTTCCAAGAGGAAAATGACATTGTTTAACCTTTATCTTAGATACCCAACAAGTATGATTGTTGGTAATTTATGACTTCCCTACATACCTAAAATGCTTCTAAGTAATCTATGATTACAAGGTAGCATCTCGATATGCATACGAATAATCTATGATCATGTGTTGAATACTCAATGTGTTTTCAAGTAATATACGACTGTAGGCTAGGTTACACAAAACACTTCCAAGTACATTAAAAATAGACTCAACGTACGGGAAGAAGCGAGTACATACTTATTTCGTGCGATGCATTCACCGCATAGATCTTTACATGAAATCTAACGTACGAGTCCCGCTGAAGGGAATAGCTACTACGCGTTTGGGTAGGCGTGTTGAGCTCAAAAGGAACCACTGCTGCAGGACTACTCGACCAACGGAGGCACGACCCTGAGGGCCGTGGACCCCTACAACCAGGGCCTCCTGCTCGCCCCCAAGACGGGCCTCAGCTTCATGGACAAGCTCCTCATCAACAAAGGTTACAAATGCATAGGTAAGACCAATAGAAATCTGCCTCAAATGTGGGGATAAAGTGAATGGAAATTGAGGTAAGACCAGTGGAAATCTGCTCCAAATGTGTGGATAAGCTCAATAGAAATTGAGGTAAGACCAGTGGAAATCTGCTCCAAATGTGTGGATAAGCTTAATGAAAATTGAGATAAGACCAGTGGAAATCTGCTCCAAATGTGTAGGTGAGTTCAATGGAAATTTTATACGAAGGTGTTGGCAAATTCAAGGGAAATTAGAGGAAGTCCAGTGAGAATTTACCCCAAAGTTATAGGAAAGTTCAATGAAAATTTGTCCCAGCGTATAAGTATGGCTTAGTAAAAATTGGCCTCATGCGAGTATGTATATGTTAATTTATTGAAACATCCCTAATGTGTAGGTAAGGCCAGTGGAAAGTTGCTCCAAATGTGCCAGTAAGTTCGATGGTAAGGTGCCGCAAATTGAACATTCCAGTCATTATTCGAGATGATGAATTACCGATCTTATAATTTTTTCGATATCCAGAGACGCATTTGTGGGTCATTTTCTATACTTTGTTTCTAAACGTCAACGCAGTCATGCTTCTGTGCTACAGACTGGAAAGAGAAACATGGGTCCGACATGGCCTACCGATTGTCCGTATGTACTGATTTCGATTGCTGAGGAAAAATGTGGAATAGCAATTGTAAATGAGTGGTGGAAAAGAGAAGCTTAAAGAATAAACGTGATTCTAGGCCTAGAAAAAGGAATGCCAGTCAGTGCTGCGTCTGGTCTCAAGTGCGTCTTAGTTAATGTATGGAAGGAGAGGAAGAAGACCATGGACGAATGACGCAAGAGAAGCTCTTCTTGAAATCTTGAAATCCGAAATCAGTCACACACAAAGCATGGTACAATCGAGTTTTCAAACAGTAAGACTACGGCATTAAAATTAAGTGTGGAAGTCGAATTGAAACTTTTAATTTTGAATCATGATTCGGATATAGGTACCAGAAGTTAAAATTACCCAAAATCATTGCGTAAATTTTTAGGCATATCTATCGAGATTCAAAACGTGCGGTTTTGAATTTTCAACGGACAACCTTGATTGTCTGATACGTGAGATTGTTCAACTTCTTACGAATGGTGTCTAATGAGACATTTATAATTTAAATTAGAGTTGTAGTAAGGCAGAACGATTTGCACAATCTAGTTCTTGCGAGATGCGTATTAACGGTGTGATGCGAGTTCAAAGTTGTACTGTGTAAACTTTTGCTGTAAGAGAGAAAAACATAATAATTTATTTTTAGAATATGTGACATACGTGACATAAGATATGGTAAATCAGTTGACAATAACTAAACACGAATTTAGTAACGCAATAAAAATGAATATGATATTAACACTTTAAACTATGGTTTCTAATTTGTTAGCTGATATGATGAAAAATCTACAAAGCTTAAATTACAAATACAAAGCTTTGAAGTGCGACACAAATTCACTGAAATACTTCGTCATATATGGTGGAGTCATTCATGTTTTATGCTTTTGAGAACATTTTACCCTAGTTTTGAACGAAACTATAAGAATTTAAGAAAATTTGCCTTATTTCCCCAGCCAATCAGGAATGATATTAGTCTTTCTGGGGCTGACGACCCTGTGTCGCTCTATCACACCAAAATTAGATAGGGGCTGACGACCCTGTGTCACTCTATCACACCAAAATTAGGTAGGGGCTGACGACCCTGTGTCGCTCTATCACATCAAAATTAGAAAAGACGAAATTTTCCGTCCGTGGTGTCGGCCTCACCCAGAACGTGCCTCCCGCTCCTGCAGATCGCTGGCTGAAGGAGTGCAACAGAGACGAGGAGGTGTGCGAGAACTACGGCTACACGGGGAAGGATTGTGCCTGTGTCTGCCCTCCCGGCACGTCTGGCACAACGTGTGCCACTAGGACGGCCCCCTACACTGGTGGGTCTGCCCTCCCCCAGGGGGCATGGGATCGGCAATAGGGTTCGGTTAGTTAGGCTTTCTTAAAGTGTGTTATGGGGACACGGTTAGTTTCCCTCAGCCATGGATAGGCCTTCTATTTTTCCTCCCCACTTTGCTTGTTCCAATGTTCATACTTTCTTTGGTATCTCTGTGTCTTTTTCCCCCTCTTATTCTTAATTTGCCGTTTGTATGAGCAGCGGATCCTGTGTAGGAACACACATTGCGTATAAATAGCCCGTTCTCTACAGTACAAGCTAAATGGGGCCTTTCCTTTACATGCGACGGCTTCCGACTTTCTACAGCGCTGTTATCTGTGCTGCGGCTACGAAAACGTTTTCCACCACTAATTACATCTGACACCACGTGTGCTATCAGGACCCTCTCATTCCGTAAATAAAAGGCCAATGTAACCACTAACCCTCTAATATGGGGCGGAGTGTGATTTGAGCCTAATTAATGATCAGTTCATAGTAAGATTTTCAACAAATCAGCCCACAAATTCCCAGCTATCCTAACAACAGTGAATATGGGGGTATGGTATATTCACCCTGATATGGGAGAATATTCACCCTGATATGGGAGAATATTCACCCTGATATGGGAGGATATTCACCCTGATATGGGAGAATATTCACCCTGATACGGGGGTACATTCACCCTGATATGGGGGTACATTCACCCTGATATGGGGGTATATTCATCCTGATATGGGGGTATATTCATCCTGATATGGGGGTACATTCATTCTGATACGGAGGTACATTCACCCTGATATGGGAGAATATTCACCTTGATATGGGGGTATATTCAACCTGGTATAGGGGTATATTCACCCTGGTATGGAGGTATATTCACCCTGGTATGGGGCTACATTCACCCTGATATGGGGGTACATTCATCCTGATATGAAGGTACATTCACCCTGGTACAGGGGTACATTCACCCTGATATGGAGGCACATTCACCCTGGTATGGGGGTACATTCACCCCGGTATGGGGGTACATTCACCCCGGTATGGGGGTACATTCACCCTGGAAAGTACATTCACCCTGATTTCACCCTAATATGGGGGTACGCTGGTGTGATTTTTATGAAAATCGTCTATACTGATTGTATATCTCATAACTGAGTGATATGGATAGATTTTTCGTATGGAAGGTGCTCATTCTGACGCTGGATGTCAATGTTACTGTTTAGTGATGGCGATAGTGCTCCGCCCGGAGACCAATATTCAATTGCTGTAGTTATGTTCTGTGAAATAATCATTTGTTATTAAATGTGCATTCAGCTACTGAAAATTTCCGTGGCAGCACTAACTCCTACTCTTTTGGAACATTTATAAGTAATAATCACCATAGTCGTCGATAATACTAATTATTCAGCACCAATAATTTTGTAATTTTCGATTACATTACTATCGCTCAATTGCTTCACATCTATAGAAATTTAAGCACTTTCTGTAGTCACCAACAATACTAATATTCAACTACAATAATTTCAATGTTCAACTATTTTTCAAGACTTATGCTCAATTACATAACGCATGTATAATTAATCACTATTGTCACGGGCAATGCACACTGTTATTCCATAGCGATGAAAAATTCCTTTATAATATCTCTCGCTTTTATATTATCCCTTGTTTTTATAACATCTCTTAGTTGCATAAAATCTTTCAAAACATCTCTCTAATAATGTCTTTTTATAACGTCTTTTTATCAACTTTTATATAACATTTCATTAATACCATCTTTTTGCAATACCTGTTTTCCAACGTCTTTTTACAACATTTTTTACATCTCTTTTACAATATCTCTCTATTCTCCTTTTATAACATCTCTCTACTCCCCTTTTACATCTCTCTACTCTCCTTTTACATCTCTCTACTCTCCTNACGAGCAGATCACCACAGCCCGCACCATCACCTCCCCCGGCTACCCCACCCCCAGCACTCAGGGTATGTACTCAACCCCCCTTCCCATCTCACATGCTGAAATAAATGCAATTATATCTAACTGAACCTAGAATATATGTGGTTAAACTTAACAAAACAGGAATGAATACTGTTAGGCCTAAAAATATCAAGAAATATGTCCAGTTAGGCCTTACCAAATCCGGAACAAATACAGTTAGGCCTAACCAAACCGGGAACGAATACAGTTAGGTTTAACCAAACCAGGAACGTATATAGTTAGGCCTAACAAAATCAAGAATAATCACCTAACGTAGTGTGTGGGGCTTTTGTCCCGTGCTCCATGCCGGACGTTGCCAGGTGCCCTTTTGGCTCCATGGCGCCATGGTAATCCGTTCTGTTCTCTGCCGGAAAGTCAGGGTTCGATTCCCGGCTGAGAAAACGAACTTTTGCGGAACCATGAAGCGCATTTTTTGAGAAAGAAAGCTTAAACCTTGCCATCCTCACATCACTCACGCGTCAGTAGTTATGAGACTCGGAAAACCCAACGATGTCCTTTATGTCAATTGTGTGAGGCTCCAAAACGTATATTTCTTGTTTCTTTTTGTAAAGTGTGTACTGGTGAATGAATAAATGAATTACGTATTTTGATTAGATTTGTGTAAGCTGTGCTCTGAGTGCATGTATTTCAATGAAGTCACATGATTCCTGCCGTGGCGGTGCGAGTGCTGGATTAGACAGATAAATCTCAGGGAGTCCTTATCTGCCCGCATGTGGGGTTTTCGTGTCGCTGTGCGTAGCGCGCTTTCCTCAAGTGAAGAGGTCGCTGGTTCTATTCTCGGCGTATGACTGGCGAATTTTCATATCGTCACTGAGTGCTTCCTTCAGGAAAGAAAGATTGAACCCCAGGTTCCTCTCAGCACTCAGGCGCTTAAAGAGATATGACTTAAAAATAAAATGAACTGCAAGTATGTAAATTTTATTAGAATATAGTTTTCCTTTCACCTTAATTTAGTGAGTGACTGATTGTCCAATTGTAACGTGTGCTTCTTGTTATTTTCATTCTTGCGTGCATTGTTACTTCCATGTATACTTGAATGTTTCTCTAATAGGGTTACGTTTCTTACTGGGCTGCTTCTTAGATTCCTGGAATAACTTAATATTCGTACCATTTTGACGTGATTAGAGTGTTGAAATACTTATGTGATGTCGCCAGAAATATGATATCGTTTCACGATCACCTAATTAAGTGATTAACTTTGACTCAAATTTTCCTAAATTTTATCAGTAACAAGGGGACGTTTGGAAGATTAGTGTTTTTTATGCACAATTTTTAAAGATACGGTTGAAAGTTTAGACAGCTTATTGAGAATTACTCACGTTATTAGAGTATAAAATTTAAAATATTTAAGGTATCTGTACTTACCTTACGTTGTGTCGAATGTACTGATCCCTTCAAGCGATCATAACGCGGCCCCTCGTGGTTGTCGTTCGTGTTACTTGACCTAACACCTTCTGATCGTGGTAGATATGACTTAACCTAACACCTTCTGATCGTGGTAGATATGACTTGATCTAACACCTGATCGTGGTAGATGTGACTTGATCTAACACCTGATCGTGGTAGATATGACTTGATCTAACACCTGATCGTGGTAGATATGACTTGATCTAACACCTGATCGTGGTAGATGTGACTTGATCTAACACCTGATCGTGGTAGATGTGACTTGATCTAACACCTGATCGTGGTAGATGTGACTTGATCTAACACCGCCTGATCGTGGTAGATGTGATTCGACCTAACACCTGATCGTGGTAGATATGATTTTACCTAATACTTCGTATCATAATTCTGCATTTTCGAATGCATTTTCGTATTTAATTGTGACAGGTATGTATCCAGGTTTTTTTACGTTGTATTTGGCCATTCCTTCCTCATACATGGTTTTCCTTCTCACATGCATGGCATTTCATACCTCATGCATGTAATTCTTATAACGTACATGGTTTTCCCTAACATAGCCCCTTAGAGTGGCCTCTTTTTAACATTCTGCCATTGGACTAGGCACGGTGTTCACCAAGGTGATAGAAGCGCCTGTCTGCCAGCGCGTGAAGCTCACCTTCACGGCCTTCGAGACAGCTCCGCGGTGTGCCGACAGGACCTGCTGTGATGAGGGGCTCGAGATCCAAGAGGCACCCCCCACCGTCCCCACTGCTGCAGACACCGGCAAGTGGTACTGCGGGACCGAAATTAGCAGCAGTCAAATATTTGAGAGCGCTGGAAGCAAGATGGTTGTGCTGTACTTCCTCAAGGAGAACTCGGCTAACTCCAACCCTGGGTTCTCCGCCACCATCACATTCGAGACCATCCCTGGATGCGTGGGGTAGGCCGCAGCACCCTCCTCTGGGCCTGTTGCATGCGTAATGGCGGGCTAGTTGTTCCTGCATGTGCTCGTGGTCGGGTTAGTGTTGCAATGTAGAGTGTATTGAAAAGTTTGTGGGTGCGAGGAAAATTTATAATATAGATTAAAATTTGAGCGTTGTCAGGCAAATTGATAGTATGGACTGAATAATTTGTGGTTGCGAGGCAAATTGAAGATTGGTGTGAAAAGTTTGTAGCTCCTGTGAAAATTGATAATATATGCCAGACCATATTTTTAGGGAGCACCGCATTCTAATTTCTTAGTACTTCACCCTCATTTATCGGGGAACGGTGACCATCACATGCACATTGTTGTCTTTTTTGTGAGAGCGACTTCATGATTTCTGCCACTTGGGCTGTCGGGCACTGCTTCTGTCGCTGCCTCTCAGTGCATCTCCGTCTGGCGCCAGGAATTTTTTTTAAAATCTGTCCCTCTAGCGCCAGGATTCTTCCCGAGAGTGAAAGCGCGATGGTTGCAGATAGAGCCCCTTGCTACATGCCGCGTGAATTATCGGCCCGCTCTCATCCTCCATTCTTGATGACATTTTTGACACCCACGCGTCAAAAGGGTTTGCTTCCTACTTCCAATCCCGATTTGCTCTACCCATTCATTCATTCATTTGTTTTTCGATCCATACATCAATTCGTTCTTTTATAGCCTGGGCTACTTCCGTTCTAATTAACCCTTACTAAACAGTTCGTTTTTAGAAGATGAACGAAAATAATTCTTAGGCATATATAGCAGAGGGAAACTGCATGGAGATCCATACATTTTGCTGTAAAGAGATAATTTTGCTATAATTTCTCACTACTTTGTGTAACATACGCGAAAATTTTCCACTGAATCAGCAACCATGTGACTCAAGAGGCAGGGGTCAGCCGGCCACGTCTGCCTGCTCCAGTCTGCTCCCGCTCTGTACGTTGCATTTCCATTCGGCGATGACCAATTTTAAGAATTTATTGTCAACAATCTATTTCATGATTTTTATCGTTAGTAACAATGAAAACGCGAAAATGGCAACTAGTTCTACTTTCTTGATCTGATTGTTCTTGTAGTTCCTTGGTGTGCTAGTTCTTGTAGTTCTTTGATCTGCTAGTTCTTTTAGTTCTTTGATCTGAGAGTTCTTCTAGTTCCTTGGTGTGCTAGTTCTTGTAGTTCTTTGATATGCTAGTTCTTTTAGTTCTTTGATCTGAGAGTTCTTCTAGTCCTTGGTGTGCTAGTCCTTGTAGTTTCTTGATCTGCTAGTTCTGCTAGTTTTTCTAGTTCCTTGATCTGCTAGTTCTTCTAGTTTCTTGATTAGTGTTCAGGAATACTTGGCCAGATTTATGTACAAGCCAGTTGTAGTGTTGTGATTCATGAAAAGTAGATCTGGTTCTCTGGTTCGCGGTCCAAAGCTTACCGATCCGTTCTGTAGTTCTTTGAGCTGAGAGCTCGTCCAGATACCGCGCCATCAGTTTCTTACTGAACGTAGGTGGCTTTTGGAGGCCAATATTCGTAAGGATAATGTAAAAGGTCGATGCGTAGTCTTTTCTTTCAAGTGATAGGAAAACCAAAACCAGAACTCATCCGGCCCGAAGTTAATCAAGAGATATTATCACTGGAACGGTCAAGGAACAAATGGGACTGCTGCAGTATTCCACGCAAGTTTCTCGTTAGGTATGTTCAGGATATATATACCACATGTGGGCCCGAATAAGCTACAGGGCTTCTGTTCTATTCTGTTTTGGTTGCAGTTTCCAGTTAGCCGTAGCCGGTTACTTTCCTGCCGGTGTATTGGTATGCCACTGGACCTTCAGTAATCCGAACGTCATTTATCGGAATTTTAGCGAAAATATGAACAATTTCTAGGACCGGACATTGGTTTAAAAATCTGGTTGCCGTGCGGATTGTACAGTAAAATCTACATTCTGATATGTGACCGATATCGTTCGGTGTAAAATGTGTACGTTGTGACATTAATTAAAGTGGGATTTTTTATTTTGTGTTCGATTAGTGTTTACCTTTGTTTCATGTGTATTTAAATGTATCCAGTAAATTTCAATGTTTTATCAATACGCGTGATTTGACGAAAACTTCGCTAAAATGCGGATTTTCAGTGATGCGAATTGATTCTTCTCTGTAAGGTCCGAATCTCGCCGCTTTACTATAGAGCAACAGTTCATGGAGTCGACGGTTCACATATGGCAACTTGAACTTTTTGACTTTGGTGACCCCTATACATGAAACTTATTGTTCACTGGAACTTATTGTTTCAAAAATGAACCTTCGAATGTAAAAATGCATCGACAATTTAGTTTACGCGCTTACAACCGCTTCTGTTCCTCTTCTTATTGTGTGGTTTCTGAAGTGTTTTGTAGTCCACAATCAATGATCACATTACGTTTGTGTGAGGTGCTGCCACCTTGAGCCTTCCAATTTACGTATTCAGAATACGGGTTAGTATTTGTGGTGACCACATCAACGGGCTAATCTACTGGATTTTCTACGTCACCTCTGTTACAGAGCTGTATCATTTTATTGTCTCATGGGTCCTTTTTATTTGACAGTTCCGAATCAGGAAACAATAACTCTCGTATTTGCCAGAGCTACCTATTTCACTGCTGAAATCGCTACGCGTGGCAGCGATGGTATAATGGTATATATAGCTTGGAAGGCAATTTAATTTGAATGAGAACACACCATAATAAAAGGTTCATTATGTTGAAAATACTTAGCGGAAAATTGAGATAAAAAAATTGAAGGAAATTTAACTGGTACCGAAACTTGAAATACATAATTGAACTTGGTTTCAAGTCATGCTTGAGGTCAATGAAAAAAAGCAACAATCCAGGATTGGGATGTCCATGGCGTTTAATGAGCTGCACAACACCGCGCATGACCAAACTTTCGGATTGTACCATACGACTCAGCGCGGTGAGGTGACCTGCTGATGCAGACACCTTTGCGTCCCGTCTGGGGCACCAGGGGCCGGGGTAGCGCTCTCGTCTGTCGCTCGGAGGCCCTGCGTTCAAATCCTGGCGTATTGAGACCGAATTTTCACGCCAAGAGAAATCCATTCGTTCGTTGAAATAGAAAGTCAAACTTCAACACTTGGCAATAAATCGAAGTGTAAAAATGAGTAACCGTTATTCTGTCGTAGGGTAACAGCCAAAAGCACTTGAACAGCTTGTGTTGCATGGCAATTAAATATCATTGAAGATTCTCTCTGTTCTCTGCTGCTTTTATAACTGGACAGAATGCTGTCCTGTCGCCGTCGCTAAATGCACGATTGATACTAGTCTATATCACGAGAAAAATCTGGAAGAATATTTTTTATTTTATAGCCAAGGTGCGTTGCAGGAGCGATTATAAATGCGTGTAAGCATAATAAAAAAGTACACCGTCAGTTGCGTTTCACTCCAATTTAGCAACAGTTCTACTTTTACACATGTCACCTTGTGGCTCAAACATGACAATTCCGAAGACATTTGATTTTTACGATCTGCTTATTACTGTTGATAATTTTATCAATTACTTTTCCATTAGTAATAATTAATGATGTGTGAAATGATTTACTTCTTAAAATGAGATTGATGAACTGGTTCAAAATCAGATTGACCTGAAATTTGGGAATAAGTTTTTTTGCTTTTCAAAGAGTTTAATTTTAGTGTTCAAATAGAATTGATTTCATTTTTCAAATAATGAATAATTTATAAAACCTAATTTTATATTGAATTT
Organism: Orchestia grillus; assembly: GCA_014899125.1. NCBI lineage: Eukaryota > Metazoa > Arthropoda > Malacostraca > Amphipoda > Talitridae > Orchestia > Orchestia grillus. Next base: position 6,070 of record VOMN01118070.1, on the reverse strand, counting down.
TTAAATTATTTTCATAGGGGTAATAATATTAGCTTGATAATATGAGGTATGTAACATGTACAGAGGGGAGACGAAAGTAATTTATCACTTTAAGATTCATATGTGATTAAACGTCTTGCAAGCCAGCAGGCTTAAAACTTCTAAGCGATACAAATTGTAGTTAGCAAAATAAAATTGCAACAAAGTATGAAACTTTACATGTGAACGGTTTCATATACACTAAATTCTTATGTATCTGATGACAAAATTGTTCAATCATTGTTGGGAAACAATTTCCACTCGAAAATAATTGTATTTTTCGTTCACATCGTATCTGAATCACTTGTGAAACATTCCAGACGGTTAGAGAAAAAAATCAGCTTTGTTCAGTGTGAAATTCGATGGTAAGTCACTGATGAGCAGTCGTAGCGTACAGTCACATAAAGCATATTATGTTTAAAGTTACAAAATTGCAGAATATGTACGGAAGCGAATAGTTCAGCTCAATTAATGAGGGATTTCGCACTGCTTCGTTACAGTACTGCTTCGTTACAGGACTTCTTCGTTGTAGGACTTCTTTGTTGTAGGACTTCTTTGTTGTAGGACTTCTTCGTTGTAGGACTTCTTCGTTGTAGGACTTCTTCGTTGTAGGACATCTTCGTTGTAGGACTTCTTCGTTTTAGGACTTCTTCGTTGTAGGACTTATTCGTTGTAGGACTTCTTCGTTGTAGGACTTATTCGTTGTAGGACTTCGTTGTAGGACTTCTTTTAGTACTTTGTTGTAGTACTTTTTTGTTGCACTTTGTTGTAGTACTTCTTTGTTGCACTTTGTTGTAGTACTTCTTTGTTTCACTTCGTTGTAGTACTTCTTTGTTTCACTTCGTTGTAGTACTTCTTTGTTTCACTTTGTTGTAGTACTTCTTTGTTTCACTTTGTTGTAGTACTTCTTCGCTTTAGTATTCTTCGTTGTAGTACTTCTTTCTTGTAGTACTTCTTCGTTGTAGTACTTTTTTTGTTACAGTACTTCGTTACAGTACTTATTTCGTAGCTGTATTTCTTCGTTGCAGTACGTATGCTTCGTCAAGGTTATACAAACGAGGTTCGATTATGAATTTTACGTACAAATGTGTAACACGATCGTGAAGAAAAGTATATGGCTAACCTACATAACAGGTCCTGTACTAGTTAACGCCGCACATTCAACATTGCTGTGTTGATATAAGGTTCCGGCAATTGCTGAACATGTATTCAGCGAATATGACTGGCAACAACTGGCCTTTAGACTGGACGTATAGTTTTACCCTTTTTTCAGATTGTTAAAAAGTGTTTCATCATTGGCGACAAATTACCTTGTTCAACTTTATCTCAATTGAGTTCATCCGATAGACCCGGCACCTATTCGCTCGAAAAAAATTTTCATTCCGGATTGGGTATTGGTCTTTGTTTATTAAAGAGGTGGTCGTCCAGGCCGTAAGAAACACTCGTTTGCCGTATTCAAAATAGCCTATATTATTGCTTCGATGATTCGGCTCAAGTTAAAATTCTTATCTCACTGACTCTGCCAAGGTCAAAACTATTGTCTCACTGACTCTGCCGAGGCCAAAGCTGCTTAAACTAATGTGCCTACCCGTCAGGAGGCATACGATAGGCCAAAGGCAATAGAGTTAGGTTAATTATGTGTGTCTATCCTATGCTATGGAAACTGGTTTAGAGGGGCCCTGTTAAAGTTACTTCAGCTATTGCTAGGCCTTCGGGACTTCTATCTTTTGTGCCCACTTTGCTTCTTTCCGTTTTCGTGCCTTCTTTGCTGATTTAGTTTCTATCTTTTCTTCCTCATCTTTCTTGACTTGCTGTTTTTATGCGCAAGGAATCTTGTGTGGGGACATTCCAGTACATAGGTTCCACGTTTTCTAAAGTCCATATTATATAACCCTTTCCTTTCTCTCTCTTGAGATCGCGTTCGGCTTGGCCCGGGAGGCTTAAACACTAATAGTAATAATAATAATATAGTAATAATATTAAATAGTGTACCTATAGCGTTTTATTGCTTGACTGTAAGGTAACCGCTCTTTTCTCAATGTGAACGCTAATTAGACAACGAAAGCATTCGAATAACATACAAGACTCGATGCACACCAGCACGACGTATATACTTAAGTAGCAGTCATCATAGAGCGGCTTAAGTACGAGTGGCTTTCCTTCTATGAAGCTAATGGACCTACTTGCTTTATACACTAAAAACTTAATTTATTGGTAATGCGTTAAAAGTTGAAATATATGCGGTATTGATCATGTTCATTGGAAAAGGCAACACTTGTTTCAGTGGAAACTGGACGTTGCTGCAAGCGCCCAAGGCGACGCTGTGTGGATGCAATGTTTGATTGGTTTTCTAACTAATAATACAAGGATAATTCAACGCGCAAACAAATAATCTCAAATGTCTAAACTCAAGTCGAGGTTGTGTGTAACACAGCCCTGAAATTTTTGGAAGTAATCCTTCAAGGCCTGAGCATTTGAACCATTCCTCACATATATTCGAAGCTTAGCTAGGTTGTGTACCCCAAAGAGTACTTGGAGGTGTCAATAGCTAGTTTTGTTGTGTACATTGTTCAGTAAACGGGACATGCACGATATGCAGTCGCTTTGAGCTCCAATAAGAGTGCCGGTAGTTCTGTAATTGAGATAATTCAAAAAGAAAACTAAATTCAAGCCAAATTGGAGCCTAAACTGAGGTACTCAAATGGCTTGCCTCGACATAGAAAGTGGGCACATACTCATCAATTTTAGAGGCGTTTGCATAACTCTAACCTCTGCTTCTCACCTAGTTCAAATAAAGGTTAATGGATAAGTTCGCTTTTTGTGCGACTTAAAATGGCAAGCAGTTAGAACCTGACCTGACTCGGTGTACAGGTGTCCGGTGATGACGATGTTTATCAACTTAACGTTCAATTTGCAATAATTCTCATAAATCTTCTTCACAGATGAATTTCTTATTACATCAAATCCACTCGTTTAACCTCGCATCAAACGCAACTAATAAATTTACCTCAAAATCACAAAATTAAAATACGCTCATTTTTCCGCATACATTTCGCGTACCCTTTTTGTTGATCCACTTATTTACACGTAATTTATAGTGTCACGCGAATATTGTTCACCAAGCATGGTCGTATTCGCATATAAGGTTAGTTTTGGTAGATAACACGCTAAATAACCATATTTTTATACAATAATATCTTAACTTTGTGCTGTCTTGGTCAGAGTCTAATTTATTTTATTAACTTATTTAAGTATACTTATGTGAGACCCTAGAATGTATGTACAATAGAAGTAGAAGTTCTTCAATGTTGTTAAACAGATCTTGTTACTAGGTGCACCATTAAGTATCAAGTAAAAATAAAATCTGTTACTTCTACATATATTCGTGCTCAACTCGCCAGTTTTCAAAAACCTGCCACAATTTTAGGAAAAAATCTCATCTCAAAAGCTAGACAACTCAGCTCGAGTCCAAGTTCAAAACCCAGCCATTATCCAAATCTGAAGCCCAACTCAAACCGTAGTTCACGACGCGATATAACCAGTCAAATCTGCGTGATGTTCTTATTTTCCACTAAAATGTAGCGTTTGCATGATTCCAAGATGACTTTTAATGACTTCGTTCACCTTTCGACACTCAGCAACGAATGAGGCGCGCGAAGCTCTCGTTAACAGTTAACCAATTCATGGGTTTTCATTTCATTCAAACATGCGAACTCCAAACAAACAAATGGTAAGGTTAGTGCGCTGCAAAAAATAAATTCAAGGCTTGAAGGCTTCAATTCAAAAAGCAAAAACTACACGGGATGTCAGCATCACAATTCAGTTTCCTAATCTTCGTCACCGAGGTCAATAGTTTGCATATTTAGGAAATGAGGTTCACTTTTCCTTCGTCGGTCCTCATGTGACGAAGAAGCATTGAGGTATTTTCCTTGGTACTGCTTTTGTGAGGTGGATTCTTTTGGTAGCGAGTTACTCTTATTGCTTGACCTCCCCATGCTGTCCTGGTAGTGCACAATGACCCGCGGTCCATTTTCAGGGTAACTTCCATTTTGCGAGCGGAGAGACTCGGCCAACTTGATGCCCTGCCGTGGCTTGATGACCACGACTGGGCCTCCTCTCCCATAATATTCCTCGTCGTCGATAAATTCGCCCATGTGGCGCTTCAGTGACTTGAGCTTCGGATTGGGCACTCGTTTTTTAGAGCTCCTCTCCTCTTGGTCCAAATTGGTGGTTTTTGGAGCGCTGTGAAGAGGCTCGTTCACCTTGAAAGGTTTCACGTTTGTACTCGGGTTCACGAAATTTGCGTTCGTATAACTTGCGTATTTTTTGGCCGTCACTGTCTCCTTCAGGTCCATGGATATGTCATCCAAAACGCTTATCGAATCCCTGAAATCCAAAAGAAAACTAGTTAAAAGAATTAAAATACATGAATGCCTGTTTTGGTAAAGAATTGAAATTGATGTAATTTTCTAATTCAGAAAATAATTATGGGCAAGCACTTAACCCCAGCAATGTTCACTGAAATGGATCTAGTAATTCGTTCATTCCATCACTCCTGAGTGTCTCACTTTCTTTGTCTGTTCTTACTTACATGTGAGCTAGTTGATGATTTCTGTGTTGCGTGTTGTCATCCCTGACAGTTACACTCCAGTTGAAAAATCCATTGCTCCACAATGCAGGATGACCCAAAAAATCTACACATTCATTGACTGCCCATTCCTAAATTTTATGTTTATGGTTTAAGTGCAACTACGCTTTTGTGATCAGTATCGTATTCTAATATTTCAATGTTATTCAGTTTCCCTTAGAGTTGTAACTTGATGTGTATAATTTACTTTAGCAGTTGAAGATTGAGTGTATTTTTTGAGACACGTTGTAGAGAAAGAACGGTATGTTCGCTACTCAAGACAGTAAAATGACGACGCATTTATGTAATTTAGGAATACATATTGCTCATTTCTCTTCATTTTAATGTTCTCTAAAATGGAATTTGAGTTATATGTTGGTCAATGAATAGTAGATTTTGAAGGATGACTGCGTTTTTTGCGTCATACGAAAGTTCAAGAGTACAATGTGTGTCGGGTAATGAAATATTCGCGTCAATATCATGTTCTCGATCTCATTCTGTGCAACAAATAATGTCTGGACGGTGTGGTACAGCGTGATGTAATCATGGGATATTTCCCAAGAATGAAGCAATCGGCTCCTTTCTGTTGCAATTTCTATTCTATGTTCCATTTTTATTCGAGAAATTAGAACTCATTACGTTACTAACCCATGTTGACATTTTCCAAAAAGGGTTTAACACTTCTAGACGTTGACTTCTTAGTGGGGAAATTGTGTACCGCCTTGTACAATACTAGTACGAATATATGCTGAGCTCGTTGTAGCACTGTTGTAGATCGGAGAGAAAAGGCATATAATGAACCCAATACTAACATCAAGTTTATGAATTGTGCCTAGTGGATGACAATGTGTGTAAAATTAAGATGATGTCAAAATAATGAAATTTACATTACGTGCAGTAACCTATTGCTCGGTTTGCGCTGCCACAGACAACATTGATGCAGTGAAACATTGGCAATCATCGAACGTCTGTGAGGAATGACTGGCATTTCATCTAGCGTAGTCAACGTAAACCTTAAAGGCGTGAGCTTATTCTTATAATGAAGAAAATATTGCGAAAGCAGTCGTTCACACTATACGTACTTGTGTGCATACTCATTCTTACTTTGGACGAAACCATCGAAATATAAGACTGAACTGTGCCATTTCTGCCGTCCATACTTCTTGATGGAGGGCGTTGTAGGGTCAAGCTAGCACTGACCTCTTGCCAAACGGCTTTCCCGGCGCTTTACACTCTCCGGACCACGGGCGCGTGAAGTACAGCAGAAGTGCTATTAAGGCGCCTACGATGATCACGCTGGCGACTGAGATCAGGACTATCAGCAGCGTGACGTCGTCCTGTAGTCGAACATTGTAGAATCAAGGGATAAGATTAGCTTCCGATGTTACGTTGTCCTGTTGTCAAACATTGTAGAATCAAGGGATA
>VOMN01118066.1:0-32751 GCA_014899125.1 Orchestia grillus | reverse complement strand
CGGGGGTCACGGGGCCGGTCAGGCGACTGGCGGGGGTCGTGTGGCTTGGCCCGGGGGTCGCGGGGTCTAAGGGCAACACAGCTTCATTAGCAGGAGCGAATGGCTGACCACCGTAGTACAGGTCAAAAGAACCAGCACTTTACAACTCGATAAAAAAATAAGTGCTTCACAATTGATAATAAAAAAACATGTTTCACAGCTCGATAAAATTTCCAGCTTTCCAACTTAATAGAAAATACAGTGCTTCAAAACTACACCACAGCCAGTGTTCAAAGCTCTTTAAAATTATTCTTCATAACTCTGCACCTGAAGCTCCGAATGGTGAGGGAGTGCAAGCTATAGAACGATTGTAGCTAAAGAGGTCGACATGGACACCCTGTGGTCGATGAGATTGTTCTAAGGGTCGGCGCGGAATTGGGGTGCAAGCACATGCTTGGGCTTCGATAACAGGTCAAAGATTCCATGAAGTGGTCATTGGACTAAGCGTTTCGGTGCCCCTGCTTTATTTACTCGGAAGCTCGGGAGCGCACCGCGCTGTATGGAGAGAGCTGCAAATAATTAAAGTACCGGCAACAGCGTGCGATGAGGCTTGCGTCTGAAATTTACACTAATATAAAGCTCTGCTCCTGGTTTTCCCAGGCATATCGTGGGGAGAGGCGAGAGGACACAGGAGTGCTATCCAAGAAAGATTCAAGTCATTTAATTTCTACTACTAGTACTCCAGTATATATCATCCGCGGCATGCAAACATACGATAGATTCTAAAAAACGTCGAAGTAATTCATCACGAGTGCATCGGAATAAATAAAACTGCAAACTTGGACACTTTAGAGCCACAAATTTCTTCTACAGCGAGACACACTGAAGTGTTACAAGAACATGCATCAATAACTCAACACCTTCCCATCACAAGTGACAGCCAACATCAGCACCGCACACACGCTGCAGCCTCCAAGGGAAAACATGCTAAGTGTCTACTCCTCAGTTGAGTAGCTACTCCTCAGTTGAGTAGCTACTCCTCCGATGAGTATCTACTCCTCAGTTGAGTAGCTACTCCTCCAATGAGTAGCTACTCCTCAGTTGAATATCTACTCCTCAGGTGAGTATCTACTCCTCAGTTGAGTATCCACTCCTCAGTTGAGTATCCACTCCTCAGNGATGCACTCAGCCTTCTTTCTAGTAAGCTTTCGGCTGAAACACACACTTTGGGACGACTTTATTTGCTCGAGATGCATGATCGCACTCGGGGTGATTGATTGATAATAAGTTGGCTTGAAGCTCCCTGTCCACATGAAATGTAATCCAGAGAGAGCGAAGAGGAAAAGGAACCATTTAGTATGGACTGTAGCAAACGTGGAATCTATACACAGCTGTGTTCTCACACTGAATTTCCTACGCATGAAAACGTCAAGTCAAGAAGGAAGAGAAAGAAAAAACAATTAAGAGGAAGAAAAAACAATTAAGAGGAAGAAAAGACAATTAAGAGGAAGAGAAGACAATTAAGAGGAAGAAAAGACAATTAAGAGGAAGAAAAGACAATTTAGAGGAAGAAAAGACAATTTAGAGGAAGAAAAGACAATTTAGAGGAAGAAAAAACAATTTAGAAGAAGAAAAGACGAATAAGAGGAAGAAAAGACGATTAAGAGGAAGAAAAGACGATTAAAAGGAAGAAAAGACGATTAAAAGGAAGAAAAGACGATTAAGAGAAAGAAAAGACGACTAAGAAGAAGAAAAGAATTAAGGGAAAGAGAAAGAAGACAAGAAAGATGAAGCAAAGACAAAGATGAAATAGCAAAGGTGTGAAAATTGAAAGAAGCAAGGAGGGCACAAAAGATAGAAGTTCCGAAGGCCTGTCTATAGCTGAGGTAACCTAACAGTGCTCCCCTTGAGTAGATAGTTCCCATAGGATAGAATAGACAAACATAACTAACCTAACTCTACTGTCCATTCTATGCCCGCTGAAGGGTCTTCATGCAGAATTTTTAGCCGTTGCAATCTGAAAATTGCAGTGAAATATCAACAATCCTTACCAATCTATTCATTTTAGGCCACCAACCTGGGACTAGCCCTCCGTGGGTCCCTAGGTTGGGCCCTGGGATCACGAGGTGGAGGCCGGTCACGGGATCTGCTGTCGGTTCGTTTAGCTGGGGCCCCTGGAGGGGGGGATCGGGCGGGGGGCTCGGGTTCATACCCCAGCTCATCGCGGTACAGCTCTTTGAAGCCTGAGTGTGCCCACCGGTCACCTCTGATGAGTTGATGATTATGAGCACAAATGCATTTTCATTTTTTTTTGAGCTGACGTCAACATGGGAACTACCGAATGAATGTGAATGAGCCTAACGCGTACAGGTTCTCAGAGAAATGAAAACTATCACTATTTAAACCTTAGCTTTAGAATGTTCACGTAGCCACAACTAAAAGCTCGACAATTTCCAGATACTCAAAGTTAAAATTTACTAACATGGATAACGAGGAATGGGCATCAAAAAACGGTCCTGCTTCATCCATAATTGGACTATTTCTTTGACTCTTTCTGCGTTAGTTTCACACGAAAGTAAAATTATTTGGCACTTTGGTGCATGGGTACAAGTATGGTGACACAGAGACAGGCTGTCAGAAAATTGCCGAGCCCAGCAACCAGGAGACATTGAAAACTTGAACACGGGTCTGGGGAGACCTATTGCAAGTTGTTATTCGAAACCAATTTCAGATACTGTCGTAGTCTCATTTGCAATTGGAAGTGCGTCTCAGTTACTGTAACAGTCTCGTTGGTTATTGTAAGTGTCCCAGATACTGCAGCAGTCCTAATTGTTATTGAAAGTCTGTCTCAGACACTGCAGCAGTCCCATTTGTTATTGAAAGTCTGTCTCAGATAGAGTAGCAGTCCTATTTGATATTGTCAGCATTACCTCAGTTATGGAAGCAGTTCTATTTGTTATTGGCGTGCGTATTTTCAAAGCATAATGCATTCGAGAGCCAACAGAAGAAACCGAGAATCCTTATCTGTACAAACTTCAAATTGCTAAAAGAGAGATATGCAGTTACTGTTCAAGTGTTGTTACTGTAACTTTTGAATTGTTTTCAAAAATTTTACAAGAAAGTTTCAGTTGCGACAACTGGACATCGTTTGCTGGAACATTGGTAAAATTGTGATCTTGCCCATAAGAAAACTGACACATTGACATTCTTACTTTGATCCCAAATAAAGACTTTATCTGAGAAAAACTCAAGATTTTATCCAACTCCAAATCAATTGTAATAGACCTGCAGAGCTTTCTCCGAACAATGTTTCTCAGCGTAACATCTAGAACGACTAAGACAGAAACATGATGGATGGGGAGATTCTCACATTAGACAAAAAAAAATAATAGCCATGAACAGGTTTTTTGACAGGGAATGCTGATCCCGTCTAAAGTCGAGTCCGTTCGATGGGACATACATTAGACGAGAATGAAAACAACATTTAACTTGAAAACCATAACTTGCTTTATGATAGAGTTGGCACGTACAGGGAAAAGGTTTGTCTTACTAGTAAATGGCCTAAGTTCAGTATTCTACAGGAGTTGAGGAATGAAACTTTCCGAAGAGCCAAGACTGCAGAGCACCTTTTGGAGTACTGATCCTCAGCGTCGAGGAGTTTCTTGGTCCAGAAGGTGTCCTTGGTGCGTGTGGACGCTTCACGCCTCGCCTTCACGACCACCTGCTCCATCTGGGGCGGGATGGCAGCTCCTGCAAAGGGTTATACGCGAGTTGGAGTAGGATGTAAAATACGTGAAAACCCTACAACGATCCTGGCCATAAGGCTGCAGCTAGCGTCGCACGGAGAATAAGGGGCAGTCTTATAATGCGGGCTCTACACAGTAACTATTAGAAATTGAAAAAAGAAGCAAGGGAAAAATGGTACGCTGAGAAAAAATAATAGATAGAGAAAAAAGAAATGGAGGTCAGGATGTGACGATGAAAAGGAAAGAGTAACACAAAATTGAGGAAGTGGAAATGGTAAACAAAAAATAGGAGGAACGAAGAATCAGAATATAACGAGGTACAAAATTAATGAGAAGGAAAAAATGAATTTGAAAAGCGAAAAATTCAAACACGAATAGAAAAATATAATTCAAGGTAGAAATCAAAGAAAATGAAGTAACTAAAAAGGAGAAAGAATAGAAACGAAAGAATGAATGAGAGGAACAAGACAGCAAAAACAAGGCAAAGAAATGGAAAGAAACTGGAGAAACGATGTGAGATGCGAAAGGGAGCTTAGGGGCCAAGAAGTAAGAAAGTGAGGAAGAGCAAATTCAACAAAAGCTCCATCATCAACTAAATTTTGTGACAAGAACTCGGATTTTGCAGTGGGTAGAGCGAGCCCCCTGCTGCGGCAGCACCTGAGTTCACAGGGAACGCTCGACAGGACAAGCGACCAACCATCGCGTGGGGAGCTCAACGTGGTCCAGGGAGCTGTGCTCAGAATTGTTCATAAATGACAACCCAAGTCGGGCTGATCGAAGATTTCCATATCCTTGATTCGCTATTTCTGATCAAATATTTGGCCTCTGAATCATAAATAAGCGTCACAAACGGCTTATTATGTTCAGATAACTAACACTTTGATGAGAAGTTAGGACTTGGTTAACACATCTCGTTAGATTAGATTATTACTTAGCTTTACGCTCCCTACGCATGAAATGTTTTCCAAAGACAGCAAAAAGAAGGGACCATTTAGTGTGGACTTGAGAAAACGTAAATCTATGGAATCTAGGCACAGGTGTGTTGCCACACGTGATTCCCAGCGCATAGAAACAGCAAGGTAAAAAGAAAGAGGGAGAATAATCACCGAAGAAGGTATAAAAATGAAAGGAAGCAAAGTGGGCATGAAAGATAGAAGTCCCAAAGGTCCAGCGGAAGCTGAGGTAACCTAACAGTGCCCCCACAGTATCAGAGGAACAAACCTAACTAATTTAACCCTAGTGCCTGTGACCTGTTTTATGAGCTCCGAGGGGAGCAGATCTCGGCATGGACGTGAGTCAAGAACGGAGCGGAGAGGCAGAAAATGCACCGCATCGCGACGTCAATTAAAAATCTTTGTATTGCCTTGGATTTGCACCAAAATCTACTACCCACGTTATGATTGTAAGCAAAATCAATGCTGCAATAAACAACTCAAGCATTGGATACCTTAAAATCAGTTCGGGGACTAGGTACCAGGCCGCATTTATGTGCTGCCTCTCTAGGCATTCTTGCGTTTTTTCTTCTTTTGCCAAGAGAAGAACTCCGGCCCTAGGTATTGAAAGGGAGCCTCTGAGTAGGAGGCAAGTACGCCATGAGTTGAGTTAAGGAGCACGACTTCACGATAAAGCACACAAGTTTAAATGCAAACGCAGTGAAGAAGACAGCGCGCTGTTGCACAACACCACCTTCCCGCCATTAGCCCACTCTGAAGTGTCGCGTGGCTGCCCTTCCCCAGTGCTGGACACGTGAGGTCACACTCGTCATACGACCTGCTAACCAGCATGCGATCGCCAAGACCATGGCACAAACAACGCTAAATGTGACCCGTCGTGACCGCGTCCCTCACCCTGATCATTACGTCTGGGTTTGGGTGGCGCATAATCATCCATACGCATCCTCATAGAGGCGACTGGCATCCTGTTGATGTCTTGGAGGCGCGGCTGCGAGGGACCGGGACGTCGTCCCATGGTCCCCGGGGACTGCACTGGACGCCGCCCGGAGCCAGACGAAGGCGCTTGGATGGGACGTCGTGCATCCTTGCCAGGAGACGAGCGACGGCGGCCATCGTCGGGGCTGGCCTGAGATAGCGGACAATACATCATTTAGATGTGCAGTTTATATGTATTTGAATCGCAGGCAGCACCAGAACATACTGACCCTGCTGCTGGTCTCGTCTTTACGAAGAGTAGGTGCTCGTACAACGCGTGTCAGTGGGTTTGGCTGTATGAGAGTTGGTCGCTCACTAGAGAAACAGAAGAAGCCAACGCTCAAGGAATATCAAACCAAACTACAGAAATAAACCCAGAATACGCTCTCACAAGTGTTTCTTCGAAGGTGACTACGGTAACACCTAAGGAACGCTAATAACCAAGATACATGACAAGAACAAACCCTATCACCATACTCTCTTGAGAGGGTCTCAGGAATCCTACCCGCCCTTGACGCGACCTTAAAAGCATACAATCAACTGAAAGTCTATCATTCCTTCCTACAAGCCCTCTGACATTATTGTTCACGCATAACTGCAGCATATACGGGGTCCCCTAATATATATATATAACACATATAACATGTGTTATATATATATTAAACTAACATTCGTAAAGATCAACACGCAATGGACCGCGATTACAACTGAATGTTTTCTAAGAACTGATAAGTATTTTTAGTAGCAGACGAACGATAATATTGTAGTTAGGATTTCAGCGTATGTAAGGTAAGACTGCGGTGTGTGTTCTCAGGAGTGTCCTATCTGCAGCTCAGTTTAGTCAAGGGTCCGGAGAAGACCCTACAAGGCGTATATAGGAAGTAAGTTCCGTTTCATTCAGGAACTTACTACGAGCCTGTGCCTTGGTCTTCCTTGTTCATTACGTTTCCACTGAGGCCATTACGGTCGATCTATCGTAATAATGGATCTTGTGTAGAAAAATAATTATGTTGCGATGAAGAACAATCTTTTTAGATCGTTTGTGTAAGAAATTTTACTGCTTTTAATACTATGAGGTCCCCTAATACAAAATGTCCCAACATGGTGGAAACTATGTAGAAACATACTTCAAGAAATGACCTGTCATGTAACATAAAATTGCCTTCAAAAATAACGTATTTCTCAGAACGGAACTTACTTTTTTCGGCCCGTACATTCCATCTTGGAACTCAACTGTTTCTAGCACAGACTTAGGAGCAGTTCCTTCACCAGACATCGCAACGCCTCGAAATCAGGAATCCCTTAAACCGAACCATTCAACATTTACCACATAAGTTACCTCAACATGGCTAAGTAGGTTTCATAAAAAATGCTCAAATTAGTTTTAAATGTTGCACAAGTTGTACACAATTCTAGGAACTACTCATACATTCACCGAGAATACATTCAGCATCCATTGAGCACTAATGCCTAATACGATCACACCAGTGAAAGTAATTGAATGAAGAAATGCCCAGAACATTTCAAGAATTAAGTTATTACCAAAACATGATAAATATCACTTTATACTTCAATCGGACCGCATCAACAACTGCTAGATACGCTGTAAACGTATTCCAATTAGCTAATTGCTCAAGTCCTTTCAACAGAGCTAAACCGTAAATTGCAACCATGGCTCCCTACGAGCACACTCTCAAGTGGGAGGGTTACCCCTCGAACAAGCTGTGGTAGGGCACCAGCAGCAATACCACCTCAAGTTTCCGACGTCCCGTCGAAAGATTACCGGTGACAGGCGCCGAAACCAGGGCCAGAAGTACACGTTCCTCTCCTTGAGGTACTCACCCGTGGCAGTGTCCTCAAGCTCACACTCAATGAGCGACAACGCGCGCCGACGCGAACGAATACGGTGCTTATTCAATGCACGAGGCCCGCCACACGAACATACGCACGACGAGAGCGGCATTGTTCCTTTAGGTAGGTTCACGCCCGCGGAGTTGAGTTACTTTCAGATGCACGAGAGACACGTTCATCTGTTTCACGACCGCGGAAGGCGCGTTTTTACAGCCGGATGATGGATAATTTTCTGTTCAAAGGAGAGGAGTGGAATTCGTTTTCTACACCGAGAATTTTTGACTTTCGAAACACATTCAAGAGAAAATACAGTTTGTGTTTGTTTTCTGCGACACATTTTTGAGCGGCATTTCAATTCACACTTGGGTAACGTCAGAATTCTTTCGCTCAACTGTCGACGATAATGACCCAGGATTTTACGAATCAGAGTCCCTAGACCACGGAAATAAGCTTGATCAACTTGAACTTGATTGGCAGATCAAATAAAATATTTCAACTTCACTTGGAACTTCCATGCTTTGGTCAAGGTGAGGTATATTTCTCATCACATTTTTAGGGGCGGGGCGAACATTGAAATCGTTACGATGATGTCAACGTCACAACTTCCGACCAGTAAAACAAGAGATGCCTCCATGACCAAAGCAAGAACACTACAGCGGACAAGAGAGCGGCAGATTGCCTCACAAGCTCTCAAATGTACGACATTAGATCATTATTTTCTGTTAAAAGACTTTCTTCTTGAAAGGGAGAAATAGACGCTGAATACTAAAATAGCGACAAACTTTCCAGTCACTTGTTACACGTCACCAATCATGTTTCAACAACTAGACGACCGTCGCCTACCTGAACATGAAACTCATACACTGACATCGTGAGAACGGTAAACTCGTCTCTTTTCTTCACAACAACGAAGACGGATGAGCAAAGTTCACATTTCGTCCAAACTGAAACGAGTTATGGAGACGGGAAATTCGTTGAATACAGCACTAACAGGCTAAATGTAAACACGTAAATTTGTAACACGAGAACGGTAACAAAACTGATTGACTTGGCAAATGCCAGACGAACACTCAATTAAATTTCGAAACAAGTTTTCATTGTAGAATTTAACATTGCAGGAGAAACAGTCGGAATTTTACATGGGGTTCAACGGTAAAACGAATCTCCAAATAGAAACTTGAGTCTGCAGATGTTTGGACAATCTAGCACACCACTTCCTTGACCACAAGACTATCGACAACTGAGCGAACACGGTTGTTTTAAACGAAGAGGAACAATCCTCTCACGGGTATCAAATGTTGAGTTTAAACGAGTGTTCTCACAGGAGATCCTTGCATAAAGTTACAACGACACAAAAAGCACACGTATTTTGAAATTAGAACTATTTTAGACACGAAATGGGTCGTCCGGAAAGAAAGAAGCAAGCCTCACCCTGGGAGCAGGCCTCCTCCTATTGGGTGAGGCGGACACACGACGGTGGGATGCCGGCGGCGGGGGAAGCGGACGCGAATATGAGGACGGGGATGCCCCGCGCTGCTGGCGGCCGCCCAGCGGCGGGGACCGGAGCCGACCGTGCACTGGCGACCGCACCATGGTCTGCACACTGCC
Source organism: Orchestia grillus (assembly GCA_014899125.1). Lineage (NCBI taxonomy): Eukaryota > Metazoa > Arthropoda > Malacostraca > Amphipoda > Talitridae > Orchestia > Orchestia grillus. The sequence goes on along the minus strand of VOMN01118066.1, from coordinate 23,639 downwards.
CTCTACACACTCTGCAACGCAAGACAAGGGAGGAGTTAAGGGGAGAGCATTAGGGCTGGTTCTACAGCACGACCCTAGCACTCAATAGTAGCTAAATATGTTCAGACGTTCGGTGCCCCAACATGAAGTTCAACTTCAAATATTTTCTTGCCCATTCCATCGTCAAATCTTTGTGTCTTGGCGCAAGGAAGAGCTTTTTTCAGCGAAATTTTCACAGAAGTTATGGTCCCAAGAATGGCCTTCCTTGTGGAAAACAGTGTGTCAGGATGGTATTTGAAGAGAAAATGGACACGCTTGATTGTCCAAGTCTTTCATGGCGCTGACAACCAATATTCCTCAAATTTCTGTCAGTGACAATCTTGGAAAACCTAGCATATTTTCATTGATTCATCATCTCTCCCTTGGTGATGGATTCTTCTATAATCTTTTCACAGTGTTGAAATGTCATTCTATTTCATAAAGAACATCAGGCAAGGAACCTTCAGCATATTCCTTGATTGTAACGTCTTTTTCATTGTCTGTTCAACTTTTTGACACCCTACTGTTGTTTTGAGGTATTTTCAACACCCCATGTATAAAAACTATCATTGCCGCTTGCTTGGAAACCAAAAAAGTGAGAATGACTATGAATAACAATGAACAGCATGTCATAACAGCACAATTATTTTGCCATAGCGTGCCAGATTTTCTGTAATGCGTTTCAGAAAATGATTCAAAGGAAGTTGAGAAATCATAATATTTATTACCAAGTCATTTTTTGCAAGTTGGAGTGTACATACGGGCACTGCTGACTCTATCATGGGTTGTGAGTTATTCTTTGAGGAGCCCTAACGTAGTTAGGAAAGCCCATACCACAAGTGTTCCCCCTTCATTGACAATACCTTGGCATAACAACAATGAGCAATAAATTTACTGAAGTCCTTATGGACAACCATCATTGAAGCACCTCTTCAGAATATCCAACATTTACTGACCATTATTCCCTGGAAAAACTATAAAAATTGAATCTGTCCCCAAACATTTGCATCACAATATTGTTCACTTATAGTAGCAAAATTTTGAAAGCATTCCTGAAACTAATTTCAAATTATCAGTTTCAGTTATTTGAAATATGTGTTTTGTAGCACCAAGAGTGCACATTCTGAACTCTTGACTGTTGAAAGCTAAAATATTTTAATGCAAATCAAATGTTGCTTCAAACAAGCATGACGCATGTCAAGGATCCATGTAGACACAAGCAGACAGGTGCTGAGAGCACAATTTGTGAGAATAGATGCTTCTATTAATTGACAAAATAAAATTTATTTGCAAAAGGATAACATACAAAAATTGAGCAAAGACAGGTATTCCTTGAATACCCACAAATGCACTATATACTATAAGTGCTAGAGGAACACCTCAGTTTCAGCTAAATTTTTGCTTGCTATTATTATATATTTAAATTTCACCAGCTAGAGAACAACTGAGACCTTCTTGGAATACCAAGCAAAAATTATTGGGCGATAGATAGCAAACTAGGTCTATATATTAACTAATATCCTTTTACTTGACTACCCATGTGTGGCTCACTCTTTGTCATACAAAGAGTTTTACTATCACATCTTGGATATCATCTAAGAGGCAGTGAACAGAGGCAAAATTTTAACAACATTGTAAAATTACCATTAGTTTGAGTTATCAAATACACTCAAAGCAGCTGAGATTGTATGATTTGTATAAACATAATTTCAATCACTAGGTAATAAAGTTGAAAATTTCCTACTTGTCAATTACAGGTCTTGGTAGGAATGGAATAAAGATGAATGGGGCTGTGAGGAATCATATTTTTCTCTAATTGTGAAATTTCTTAAGATTCTGGTGGTACATAAAAATATATCCCATCATTATTATTTACAAGGAGAAATAAGACCTTTTAAATTCACAGGAGCCAGAGTCAAAAGTTTAGCTTAGTAACTCTCCAGCTCTGCTTGCAGTAGCCTAGTCTACCCAGCAGCCTAGTTTCTGTTTTTCCAACAGCCTATCTCCTGCGGCAGCCTAACATACTTTCTGAAGCAGCCTTGCCAATCTTCTGTAGCTGCTTAACACTTTGACTATGATTCTCCATGTTGGTAAAATTACATGCAGACAAATATCTTTGCTGTGAATTTAAAAATGAAGGATTTTGGTGTCACAAATTTGGTAATCCTATTAATTTTTTTTCTAAAAAGAACTACCTTATTTGATTGATTAACACAAATTTGACAAAAAATTGAAAATTTGTATTTATACAAGATAGTGCTTTGGTTACATTAGATTAGGTTAAAGGACCGTATGTACCATATATGGCCAACTTTGGACGCACAAGTGTTAATTCCTGCAGTAGCCTAGTTTTTGTAGCAGCTCATATCTTCAAAGCATATTAATTTCTGCAATATTTGCTCTTATTAGGAATATTTTACTAAAATATTTTAATTTCTTAAGTATGTTAACCTTTATAGCAATGTAATTTTATATATGTTTCACCCCGCCTATTATGTTCACTAAACTCAAGAATTCAAGTATTGGCATTCAGTGATCTAAGTAAGCAAGCAAATTCTTAGCATACTCAGACTTTCAGGGCCTTTTGCATGGTATGTTTCACACAAAAAATGACCAATATCAGTAGTACATCCATACACTGGTAATAGTATCATTATGGAGCAACAGTCAAAATAATATGTAAAGTAGATTCTATTTACATTGAAATATCATGGTCTAGATTATGAAATAGAATTCGCTCACTAAATATTATTGATTTCAGTACTAGCATCTGAATGCTAAAAGAAAATATTACTGAATTATATTTTATACTGAATGTTTCAGATAGCCCAGAGACATTGTTATAGTATAACATAGGTGACCTGAAATTATCAATAGCACTCAAATTAGTGATGATAAAAAGCTCAAAAAAGCAAACAATACTTTCAATATCATTAAAATCACCTGCCAACAAAGAGCAAAGTGTAATTTCTGCAAGTTTACATGACTCCTTGCACACTATGACCAAAATTTTCACACACAGTCAAGTATTTTACAAAATTTGTTCACTCCTGATTCACAAAGCGATAAGCATTTTAAGTGTAGATATATTGAGAACAAGTAACGCAAAGCAAAAGAAGCATAAATTTATAACAGTCATAGAGCATTTGATTCGTATTACGCAACCACAACAAATACATGCATATATCAAGACACTCACCTTAACAAACCTCAACGTAAACAGAAACGCAAATCTTCTCTGAAAACTAGTAGTTGCGCCGTTAATAATTACACATAATATTTCCGAATATAGTTAAAACAGCCTCACAGAGTCAACAATCAATACATCAACAACGTCACACTCACATCGGGCATTACAGTTTTCTACTAATCAGAAAACGAGTACAAACTCAATTGAAGGAAAACTGTTTTAAAAATCAGGTAAATTTGTTTAAAAAATAATTGCATACCAAATAAAAATGTATTCGATGTTGAAAAAACAAATCTCACATCATAAGCGTCAAAATTATGCGTCACATTAGAAATGATATGAAAATAGAAAATGTTCACAAGTTGTCACTAATATCTCTTTCAAACTATTGGATCGTTTGAAATGGTCATCATGACAAATTGAATTATCCATTCAAATACCATCGATATCAATATGCAAGTTGAGACTTTCATAAGTGCGCACTCAAAATTTGTAATAAGCTCAATGAAATTCACTATCCTCTAATTCATAAATCCAATGGTGTTTTAAAATTTTTGATTATTTTTAGCACTATTGCTCATTAGATTTTTTTTTTCATCGAAACAATAAAATTATATTTATTTCAACACAGTACACAGGCAGTACATCGTTCGGTTTTCAATGTTCTACAACTGGTAACGTCTGAGTGATGCGAGGTTTAAGCTTCCTATCCCAAGGGAAGCACTTCGTGGTTCTGTGAAAATTAATTTACTCCAGTCGGGAGTCGGACTCCAATTTCTCGGCCTTGAGCGGGGCTTTAATAACTCGGTACCTGTGCGGTGCCACGGAGGGTGAGTTAAAGTGGCGTATAGTAGGTTGTGCTGGAACACATGTCGAAAACATATAAGTAGGAAGAACTTATTTCAATCATTAGTTTGCAGTTAGCTTAGTAAAAAAGGCTTGTTTATATATATCTGCAATAAAGCTATGGCAGCTTTGTAGGTAGAATTAGTAGAAGTAATCTTCTGGAGAGGTAAAATATTGTATCATTGGTCCTTGCAAGGTTAAGGATCTGCGCACGTACAAACGGCCTTAGCAGAACACCAGTTCTATATGCAATACTAATTGCCCAACTGAATATTCAGAACGAGCGAGCTAAACGGTGGTCTTTAAAATTACTGTCTTGAGCATAACGTCATTCTTATTAAAGCCACAGTGCTGACGGCAGTTTACTGTGGGACATTCTCCAGTTGAGTTTTCAGGCAAACTTCAAGATCAAAGAGAGCACAGAATCGGATTTTGCTACATCACCCAAGCAAGACATATCAAAGCTTTTGAATTTGTGTAAAACTTCCTCAAATTATATCACTCCCAGATCCAAACGAAATAGAATACTAGAGCTATATTGCATGAATGCGTAAGCTAAAACATTTACGAATTGAGTGCTCAATTTTCAAATCATGGCAACAGTTTTAATGTAAAATTGCTATCCTCTTATCTTCTTCCTTTAACGCTTTTTTTCTCCTACCAGTTCATACGTATAAAATTTCCGTTATACAGTACTTATTTACATGCTTCTAAATAGGCCTCATTATTTTTTCTACTCTGAAACGCACAAACATAAATTCAAAAGTTCGTACGTAAGCCTTGTATAGGATATAACTTCGTACAGTCGCACACATCAATTAACAGTAGGGATACGTATTTTCGAAATACGTATCAGATACAAAAGTTTCGAGATAAAAAAAAAATGATCAACGGTGCTAATTTTACCGGCCGACCACACCAATCCTGGCGACCAAAAAACTCACCTCCTACTCGACCAACAGCTCGTAAAACCAGTGCTCTCAAAACAGAATGAGAACAGTGAACATTTCTTTGACTCTACCTTACCAAACATAAATTTACTGCTTGTACTCAATGCATTCGCTTGAGCCAAATAAAACGTCACAGCCAGTAGAGAAAATGGCAACAGGAACGTGCCAAGGCGTTCATCCTCGGGTACAAATCCACGAATGGACCATTCGGTTTCTCTACTACTCATTTCATCAGTAATTCCATTTGCGACTGACTAGTGCGACAACAACTAACAAAGCGATGCAGTCATGAAAATCACAAGTTCATCTAGGAGTGCAAGATCTCGTCATTTCGATACGCATTGCAATTTACATCCATGAAATGAAACGAGTATTCTCTTGAAATTAACGCAGTACATAACGAAAACATGCGACTGACAATACTTAATCATAGACATAGCTTCAAGCTCATTATTTACAAATTGTATGAAGCCTGTTAAGCAAAGGTAGCTTTTATAGTTCCTTTCATACTAGAGTTTAAACACTGAGCGAAAACACAAGTAACCATGTCATGGGAGAATTTGCCATTCAAGATACTTGAAGAGCTTCAGTGAGCACACTGAAAACTTGCAAATCTGCATAGAAAATTACAAAAGTAACAGCGATGGCATTACGGTTTGAACTCAGCTGCCACGCACTGCAGAACAAATTCCCCAAACCACAGCCATGCCACCCATCAGCGCAGACTCTTCGCGGCCGCTGTGCAGGGACACCTCGACTTACGAACACCATTGCACTTCCAAATAATCGCTATACTAATCAAGAATTTGTTAAATAATTAGTTTACACTCACGAATTCAGCCAAGCCTTAATCAAAAGTCAAAATTTATCGTACATTGGAAAGGAATTTCCTGGCATTTTTTTCGAATGCCGAATTATTCGAAAGCAGAGGTGTGTTCGTTAAGTCCAGCTCCCGAAGGACATGTACATAAAATTACAGTGCAGCACGCTGTCTCATCTTCTTCTAACTTTAGCTATCACGCCATCGTCATACATGAATTCAGGAATGAATTCACTAGCAAAAAAAGAAGATGAAAAGAAAGACAACATTTTGCAGTATTTAATGGGAAAAATACAACCAACATTATTTATATGCATTATTTTCCTATAAAATAGGCGTGTTCCAACCAATTTTTTGAAAAATTTTTAGTCCTATACATGGTGGTTAGAAAATATCTTACTGTAAAACATGCGAATTCAATCACACCTGAAATTGCAGCGCGAATTTTTGACCACGGAAAGTTACTTGCTACACCTTTTGCGACACTCCTGGTGTTGTCAACTTTACAAAACGCATCCACGACACTCAATTAAAATTTTCAAATACCAAGAAATATCTGATAACACTCCAACGTTCAAAATTTAACGTATACTTCTATACTACAAAATCGACTGTAGCACAACAAGACCGGCATAGCGGGCAAATGCCGTGCCGTAAGCATTCCGATTGGATAACGTGAGACTCATAAATAACACAAAAACGAGTGCAAGGAAACTGTTTCCACTACGACGATTAAAATGTCTACCAGTGTCAAGAGAGTTGACTCGGGTCCCTCAATGCTTAGGTTGGTCGGAAACACCTCAGGGACGTGAACCCCAACCAATGTTACACGATTCGTTTCACTTGCCCGAAACTTCACGAGAGGCGAATAATTTCAGAGGTATGGAAACAATCAGAAATTTTCATACAAGCAGCACATCACTTTTTAAAAAAGAAAATATTTCACTGCAGAAAACTAACTCTTAAACAACCAAATTATTTTCACAGTAAGGCTGTATTCAGCTTCATACGAGGAGCTTTTGTAGCCTGATGTATATATCCAATAAGACTGGTCGGCGTTTAACAAAAAAAACTTTCCAGCTTAAAATTTATGTGCCAGATAAAGCACAATGGGCAGCTAAGGTTTAACAACGAACCTGGAATGTAGCCAGTGGAATGGATGGAAAGAGAAATGAAACTTAGAGCCGAAAGGAATGACAAAAAATGACGAGCCTCCAGGTAATCTGTATGAAAATCGTGGCTAGATTATACACTACGTCGATGGGTAATTATCTATTGCATTATATTAGCATGAAAATATTTGTGCAAAAGGCAAATGCATTTCTATCAGTTTCTTCCTTCATTTTGAAATGATCTAAAATATTAATCCTTAGACTCCTGGGCAAACATATAGTTCCCAAATTTTTCACAATTCGGCAGCTTTATCATACTGCGTAAATTCTAAGCTGAGACTGAGGCATCCTATCCTGGGGGCGGGACTCGAGAGGTTACAAGTAAATCAACTTACATGACGCAAAATTGAGCTCAATCTAGAATCTATTCAATACTTACACTAAACTTTTACAACTTAGAACTAGAGGACGGAAGAAAGGCACAGGTAACATTCAACATGATTTTCATGTATGGACGGACAGACAAGGCCGGCTCGTACACCGAACCTCAGCTCTACACGGGACAATTACCGGCTTCCAAACGAGAGGGAAAACTTGGAGCCAAAATCAATTTCAGAGTCGCAAGTCGAGGAAAGCAAACGAAAATACAGAGCAACCGAGCAGCGCGTTTGAGGCATCATAAAACATGGCCTAAGTATCATGTGCTTTCCTTAGTGCGGGGGCGTGCTGCACTCAGGTACGAAGTCCTCCCTGACTGGAAAGGGTTCCATTATTGTTAATCCAAGCGAGTAGAGTCTTGTCAAGTAGAATTGAAATATAATTATGAGCAGATCTTGAGGTATGAGCTACTTTTGATTCACTTTATAGAGCAATAATTTAAGATTATCATAATTCCGACTGTTGTGCAACTTCAGGATATTTCCAGGTTAATTTTCCGATGAAGTACACAAAACTGAGAGCCCCAAGACTTAACTTCATTTGAAATTCGCACGGATAAACCCAAAACTGAAACATTTGCTGAAGAAGAAAAACTGGGACTGGCCACAACTCAATTACAAATTAAAATTATGGAAGGTACCAGAGGCTATAAAGCTATTGGCATACATAAACACCACCAAGTGTGACCTCTTAACAAGAAAATGTAAGGATATAAGACATTAACATTTACAGCATTTTGCATAAAATAGCGAGATTCAGAACTTAATATCCTACGTACTACAATTACAAAAGTCTAGGTGATGCACCAACAGGCTTGAGGAGCCGCACAGACTCCTGAAATAAACCCTTCAATTTAATTAGTGAAAAATGCAAGCTGAAAATCTTAAATTTATAGCCTTGATTTTAAATTGAATACGTAACACTGTACGATTTCAAAATATTTCTACATAAGACATAACATGATTGTCTCTTAAATAATTGTATTTATAAAATACTCAAGCATATGAATTAAAATCTCCTACCACGTAAGAGAGATGTCTCAATAACTACTCAACACTGCAGCCGAGAGATGGACGGCTTGAACTGAGAGTTTAGAAACTTAACCCTTTAGCGACCCAATTATATTGCGATGTGACTGCATATAGCTTCATACGAAAAACCTAGCATCATTTTTAAGAAACGGGACAAAAATGTCTTTCTCAGATAATTTACTAGTTTAAAAGAAGGTATCGCCTTTTGTTCGTTGAAGGATTATTGATTGAGATATTTAACACTGCTATTCACTCTTCTCCTTGAGATCAGAAGCAAGCTGACGCGAATATTCTTCACAATTTATTAATTCATAGCCGTATATTTTAGCTAGTGATTATTTTTATATTTCATCTGAAAGTTACATCATAACATTAGTTACCACTAAAATTGGATGAATTTTCTAATACAATTACCACAGGCGTTGAGCAGACGCTGCACGTTCCTTGAAACGAGGGACGAACTCAACCTACAAACATTATTGAAGACAATGCGTACAAGCCTAACAATTCTACACAACCCTGAGACTAAGAACACTGCAAGTGTTGTAAGCAATGGCTATTAATAACTTTCAGTAAGTAAAGAATAATCCGTGGAATGTTCTTGAAATATTTTTCATTTTTTCACCCAGATCTTTTATTTTTCTCCTTCATCCCTGCGAGGTCTAGAGGAACGTCAGGCGTACCAACAAGTAAACATGCTGTAGTGCTTCTTTGTTCTCAGCGTTTTCAGGTCTGAGACGAGGAATCAATCAAGCACAGGAGTTCTACTATAACACAGCAATAATTATGGGTGCTTGAACAGAGACCTGTAATTAATCAACGCCTGCAGTAGTGCACAAACAGCAGCGCACGCTAACCGGTACTTCAGGACACCTGAGATGTCCATGAATTGAAGACTCAAAGATGGAGTGGACTGTAGATGTGCTCTCATGATCCCATCTTAGATTGTTTGGATACTCATGTATAATCTAACTACTACATCAGTCAGATCCAATTAACTTAAAAAAAAGACAAGTAAGTACTTCTTTTCATTCCTCAAATTGAAATGGTTTATCAGGTGTAAAAATTTAACTCCAAATTCAAAAAATATCATGACTAAGGGAGTAATTCTAAAAGATTCACGCGGTGCATCTCTTAACCCTTCAAGAATTTAAGAAAAATTTGTTAACAGAAAAACTGCAACATATCTGCAGAGCGAGCTCTTTGTATTGCACTTACAGGTACCGTCGTCGCGGGTCGTTGTATTCGATGCACACACTACTAGCACAAAAGTATACCGTCGTTACACACTGGGTTTGTCGCTGCAGTCGCACCCATGAGCTGCGTGTTCACGCCGCCCCTCCATGCCCCTAAATGTACCAGACGGGAATCCGCCAGGCGAGCAGCACCAGCGCAGCAGCAGCAGCGACGCCCATGCGAACGCCTTTCACTCCAGACGCCCCCAACTGCAAGGAAACAAACGCATCAAGGATTATTGAAATAAAAATTAGTTTGAAGTTCCCTACCTACATGAAATGTGATCCGAACAAAGCAAATAGAAGGTACCACTTGCAATAGAATGAACTAAAGAGAACGGGATACCTATGTCTAAATTGTGTTCCTACACAGGATCCTCTTTGGATAAAAACAACAAGTAAAGAATGAAGAGGAAGAAAAGACAAAGAAGAGATAGTAAAGAAAGTGTGAAAGTTGGAAGTAGCAAAGTGAGGATAAGAGACATAATTTCTGAAGGCCCACCTATAGCGAAGATGACTGAATAGTGCCCCCAAAAAGTCGCCAGTCCCCATAGCATAAGAACGACGAACCTAACCTAACCCAATTGCTTAAGCCACGCCCTCTGAGGAGGGACATGCAAGGACTGCAGCAGCAGCATCAGGCTGTCTGCAACACTGCGATTCAATTCATTCACTCAACTCGAGTGGAAAACAGAAAAGCTGAATGCAGAAACTTGGATGACTCAACCTAATTGAGTTGTATAAGAGAAGTTACCGGCTATTTCTTCATCAGTTTCAAATTATTAATATCGATACACGAATACACAATTAAGTAGCTATTAGTCCTCCGATCCTCTTAACAAGTCCATCAAAACTAAATGTACTGAAATTCTGATGACTCCAATTAGACGACGAGTACCTACCATATGATCAGCGTGTGCTGTACAGAGGGATTTAAAAAATGTACTCAATGTTTGACAGCCAATATAATGGTGGCACTCACTGGTAGCAGCAACAAATTCCCAGCAAATGCCACCAACCAACAATTAATTATGTAAATAGTTCCAGTACAATACTACACTTTTGCATGAGATTAGTAATTATAAGTCTTTTTGTGAAGATATTATTAAAGTATAAACAGTGAGTACATTTTTTCCAATCTGAGCACCATCTGAAATAGTTACCCAAATGTACGTCATCATGATAAGATGACAATTTCCACAAAATGTTCAGTCACATTAGTGCGTTCATTGGATGAATTCTAATTCATCTGAAGGCCTAATTCATCCATGCGAGCAAATAATTCCCTCTACCGAGTATTACTAACTTAGACAGTTATTCAATCAACATTACAAAAATGCTTCGTGGAAATTAGAAACTCAGTTCTTTGGGCGCCTACCGTAATGAAGAAGTTACAGCGGTCACCCTTGCAACACTCGGCACAGCGCCAGTCCTTCCATCTAATGTAGTCGCAGTAGGGCAGGTTGCCATTGATGGTAGCGTCACAGTCTGCTCTGGTGGCACACTTCTTGCTGATGAAGTACTGCATTGGGGCGCCGATCTCCCAGTAAGGGGTACCTGAAAAAGCATAAACTAATTACCCAACAGAAACATCTATCAACAAGCACAATGTAAAGCTCTGTCAAAATTATAGCAGTCATCATAAACAAATGGAATGAGGAAAAGACTAAGAGTTCTAGGTACCTAAGCAAAATACTAATGAATGGTTACACTATATAAAACATACAGAATTTTACTTCCATGCAACTATGACAGAGACAGACAAAACACTAGGGTTTATTAGCATAAGAAAACTTTGGTTGCTTGCAGGATCTTTCAGCGGTTTGCTTGATTAGTTGCTTCATCCCCCTTGACAGTATTTTATAAGAGAATACTATAGTAAGCTGTGACGACATATGATAGGGTTACAGATAGGATAATGAATATTGAATATTTCATTAATGAATATTTAATTTTATAAAATACATTATGAAAAAAAAATTGTTGATGAAGAACATTTGTGGCTTGTTACATGCTTGACTGAAGAAATACCATTCAATTCAAGAATATAGATAGAAAGTCCCATTATTTTTTAGATATGAGGGGGGGGAACCAAAAGTAACTCAAGGTGGTGTGTGCTGGTGCCTCGAGTGTGAGACAGTTTTTGACCTTGACCAAGAATGGCATGACCCCACTTAGCCACCCTCCCTAAGACCACAATCTTGCTCCTTGTAACTTTTTTTGTCCCATAAATGAAGACAGTCTGCAAAGGGAAACATTTTGCAGATGTTGAAGTGGGTACAAAGAAAATGATGGAGTCATTAAAAGACACAACTTAACAAGGGTTCCAGGACTACTTTGAAAAGTGGAAAACACATCTGGACCAGTGCATTGCTTCAAATGGAGAATACTTTGAAGGTAATAAGACTATATAAACATGCAACAATAACTGAATAAAAATGTATGACAATTCCGGTCACTTTTGGGTCATCCCCTGTATGTGCTAGTCAAGCACATATTTTCAGTCATAACTCAACTTTAATACATTTTAAACATATCATCACATGTATGGTGCTATAGAATAAGAAAATCATAGATGAGATAAAAAATTTAATGCTTTATAGTGAACTTGGAATAAATCCTATTTAAAAATTATCTAACTCTACCAAATTTGTGCTCCATCACTGATTCATTTCATTATATTTAATTCTCTCTTTGTTTCTTAAATGAACATTAAAAAACTGTTCATGTTATCTCCTGCACATCAAGATCTGCAACTACATTTAAGTATTAGAAGCAGCTAACACAACACAATATTTATTCAGATGTTTTTTTCCAATTTTCTACTGAAGTTTTTTAAAATACAGACACAAAAGCTCTGGATTTTATAAAAAATTTACAGAAAGAGGTTTCTCACAGGCTTTTTAAAAAGTTTCAATGTTCTGAATTCTCCAATGATTGGTGCTGACACAAATCTGCATGCTAGCCAATCACTGTGGGAACTGAGTTTTGAAAAGACTGCTTTGAAGGTTGCAAATATACAAGTGAGCCATCGCATTATTTCATATCATAAGAAATTATGCAAGGACAAGAAAAGAGCAAAAGCCCTTCATTTACAATTCCTAATAATAGTGTATTCAATAATAATGTATTCTTAATATTCATAATGTTTTTAAATAAAAATTGCCATAAGATACTGAAATCTCCATTCTATTTTGTTTGCTCTGATGGTACTTGGTAGACCAGGGGAGATTTATTTTACTGAAGATATTAACATTATCATTGATCCTATAACTTGACTTATGATGAATCATAAAAATTTACTAGAGGTCCTTTTCATTACAAAAATTATTGTCAACTACATATCTTGGTACCTACAGCTAAAGAGGTTCCTAGGATACTCACTGCTCCATTTTATTTCAGAAAGGCAATAATTTTGCTCAAAGTCGCAGGGCTCCACAGTCTCGGTGCATTTGCCTCTGTTGCTGTCTTGCTCATTGCAGACGTAGCACTCATGCCCTCTGCAGCCTGAATAGAGTGAAACATCAAAATGATACATAATTTACAAAGTTTTCTTTCAAAGCATTCATGCAATTGTTTTTTTTAAAGTAAATTTATAATTGTTCAGCTCAGAAGGGATTATATGACTATAAATATTATAAATATTACATGCTAACATAGGCAAAAAAAAAACAATTTGTCTGCAAGTAGCACAAGTAGGTTTACATAATAAAAAATAATTGAACATAGTATAACATAACAGTTGGACAATTCCTGCAAATTCATAGCAAAAATCAAGTGATAATAAATAATCTAGTATCAAGAAAACTTAATTAATAAAACATGTAAGGACTCACCTGATATCATCCACAAGAGCAGAAAAGCAGCACATAAGTTGTAAAACATGTTGCTTTTTAAGAAAGTGGATATACCACCAAAAAAGTCTTATAAATCAATAAATTACAAGCAAAACAACTCTAGAAATAAATAAAAATGAATATAGGAGAGCATAATGTGTGATATATACATATATCATATTTATCAGTAAAGTTGCAGTTGTACACAGACTCCACAGCTGCTATTGTGCCTCATATTTTATTTTTTGATCAACAGACACACTTCACACTTCAAAAGATGCATTATTGCACAGTATTTACTGAGCTCTGAACAAAGCAATACAAATTTTTCATGATAGAAAAGTCTGCATTTTATGTGGAGATCACTCTAAAATACCAGTAAATACAGTAACCAAAATATAATGCTATTAAATGCTAGGTACATAATATTCAAAAACAATTGAAAAATTCACAATCATAACAGGCATGCTTCTCTATTAGGCTTGTAATTAGCATTTTGGAAGGCCAATACTAAAAAATTTGGTGCTTCTGACACATTTTAAAGATAATTCATGTACAACAAATCTGAATGTAAAATCATATCATATCCAGTGGCACCTCAAGATATCAACTTGATTTCTTTTATTTTTGGCTGTTTATGTTTTGGAAAGTGCAAGAAAGAGTGGTAGGGGCCTAATCAAGGGGCTGGTTGGTGTAGTTGTGGCAAGATTGCATTTAGATTGGAGAACAAAATTTGCTTGTGAAATGTGTTTGGATTGGAAAATGTTCAGGCAAATGGATGTTCAATTCATGTAAACAGTACTATATTTAATTTATAATTAATTTTAAAACAAGATAAAATATGTATTTATTAGTACAAATACATGTACAATTCAAAGGAGGATGTAATTACAGGAGTCTTAAGCATAGTGGCTTATATTTTTATGCTTATCAAATGATGAAGTGGAGAAGGAAAGATGTAATTTAAAGCTGAACTATTCTTTGTTCATACCGTAATTTTTGAAATAATGAGGCTAAAAATTCATAAACACTACCATGAAAAGTTAACTGTAGATGTGATAGATTGCATATACACTGAAACCCCATCTTACAATTTTAGACTTTCAGGCCTGCACTCAAGTGTTGGCATTAATTCTGATGAATTTGTAGACTAGTTCTATTAAAAATCTCTGTCAATAAAAAGGAAAATCAATCATAAATTATATTCTAATGTAATATATGAATAACAAATTGTTTACAAAATTCAAATTTATATCAAAATTTGAATACCATTTAAAATTACAGAGCCCTAGAACCCATTTGCGAACTACCAAGTATCTTCAAAAAGGCCTAATTCACAAGAATACATAACCAGATTTAATTAAATGTATAGCATCTTAAATGTTGAAATCAAATACTTATAAACATCAGCATTTTAGTGGACATAAAAACAAGTTAATAAGTACATTTCAAGGTTTCTTTGACCCTTCATGATCTAAACAAAGGGTTAGGTTTTGTTACAAAATAGGCAAATCCAGACATATGTATCTACCAATTTGGGAATAAGTAATACTAGGAATAAATTCTCTAAAAGTAATACCCCAAGTCCCAACACATAGTTTTCAAGTTACTACAGCCCTTTATGCTTGTACAATGGAAAGTCTACTGCATTGTTTTGGTGGTCTGCTCAATAAAGTGCTCAGGTACTGTAGGATCTCAAACTCAAGGGTTCCAGTGTTTTTGATTGTCTACTTCAATTCTTTAATGCCCTGATAAAAAACATGCTAATTTTTTATTGAAAGGTAAACGCAACCTTATTATGTTTGAGTTATCAAATTGATATAATTTACATATAAAATTGGCCAAACTTTTAAAATGTTGCCTTCATATCCATGCACTTTGAATTGAATTAGTATGAAAATACATTAATGATCTTTTGACATACCTTTTTCAATGCTTCAAAACTTTTTCAAAATAAGGATCTGAAATTCAAAAATAATCTATATTAATGGTACTAAATAAGTACATAATGCGTCAAAAGACTCATGCAGTATGGCAACTAGAGGTGAATATTAGCAGTGTGTTTTATGTAAAAATTGCTGTGATCGGAATTGGGATCTTCTCCACTCCAATTTTTCATCGTGATGGTACTTAGTAGGGTAGAAAAAATGTATCTGACATAAAATGACTTGGCCACAAAAGCATTTAACGATGTTTACCACTGTCATATGGTACTGGTAGTAGTGACTCATTTCTTCAGCATGTTTTGAAATGCTGGCGAGCCTCATCCATTTAGCACAGCCCGCCCTAGGAAAATCAAAATCTCAGAATCGGCCAACAATAAAACTATTGAGTTACGTTTAGAGAGAAAATAATACCTCGATCTTTATATAAAGGCGTATCATATAATACTACAATACAATCACAACCATATTTATGACAACAACAATAACAATAAAACTTCCGGACCACACACGCGTCCGTCAAATTTTAAACTGGGTGTGGACTGAGGAGTGAGGACTGAGTATGTTGGCCATATTTTTCTTACTGTAAAAATATCAGTAATTGCTTCGCACATCTAAATATTTATAAAATCTGAAAACCATCTTAAAATTAAAATTGCATGCCAAAATCAAATAATTTCAAATTTGTATGTTGGTCGATCTAGAAATTATCTATTACGTATCTCGCTAAGTTATGCTATCGAACCAACTCCAGTGAGTACGACGTATAAATCACAATATTATTTATCTCTGAAATCACTGAGCTTATGTTATATTTTTGTCACTTGCTTTTCTGAGTTTGTGTGATTCGGACACCTCTTGGTAAAAAATTACATTCGGCACGGAGTGCATAATTTTCTAAGAAATGTATTAATGAGGCTGGTTCACAACCAATAGGACAAGAGGACCCACTCACTTGTACGATGCGTGATTGTTAGAGGGCAGTTTTTGAGACGAATTCGACCCCCATTAACATTAATGCCAAGACATTTATTTCTTTGGTATTTATTTATGGAAACGATAAAAAGTTTCATAGAAATGAACGACTAGGACATCAAACGTCTAAGTCACGATTAGGGCATAAACTAATTTTTAAAGTAAGAAGTGGAAGGGCAAATAATACTGTGCGGTAGGAACTTAGAACGTTTATTAGGAAAATATTGTAGAAATACAATCACCCCAGAAAATGTGTTCGGTTTCTTTGTAGAACATTGTCCCACAGAACCAGTTCTTGTTCATTACAGTAATTGTATAAGCTACGCTAACATTTGAGAATCAAACAGACGACATTCAGAGCATCAGAGACAAATAGGAATAACATACACGTACGGTCTTTTCCCTCCATCTTCGACGACGTATTAGCTTGATTATAAAAGCATAATCGCCTGTTCCTAAATATCAAGCTAAACGTACTGACAATTCAACATGAACCTAAACATATACGCATACATCTTTTCATCTAAAACGTAGTCAAGGACAGTGTTGATAATTCCGACGGGTCAACGTTCTTCCATCTCTGATTTAAGTTTTTCTTGCCAGCCAGCAGGAGATAACAGGGATTCCTGAGGGCCTGCTGCAAACAGCAGTTGCTACTCGTAAAGCCTGCAGGACTCGACCACTGAGCAGACAGTCCATTTTGACAGCAGGCGCTCAGCGCTCGCAATGCTCCTTGAAATTCATTTTTACGGAGAGACAAATCGAAAAGATGTCTTCCGAAGCTTTTTCAGGAATTTGAAATGCAGTCTAACGGATATGTATATCGACACAATTTATTCATTTTTTTAAAACTGCGAATAAGAAAGAAAAACGAGTCTCTAGCGGGGAAATGAATTTTTTCCCCGAAATGCACAACGAAATTTTCCAGAAGACCCCATTATTATACTAATGCATTTTAGAGTTACATCCCAGGTCACGGTTGCCGTTCGGGATGACCATTTTAGCATGGAAAGCGAACAGTGCATCACACAGCGTAAAGGCCGTCGTTTCATATTATGTCAACAGAAAGCATATTTAATGAATCTTCTTAATAATTCAGGCTCCCATTTGTCCTACAGTCAACTCTCCTGCAAATTAATCGTGTCCACAGCAGTGCGGAGTTTACGAATGATTGCACGGTATTCTAAGGTTTTCTTTTTATTAGGAGTTTCACGAATGTAAAATATATCTATATTCTTTGAGCAAATTATATCCACATCACACACCTTCCGACGGTCACAAAGGAGGCTAACTGCTAAAGGATACTCTCTTATTTGAGCCAAAATATGGATTATTATCGCAGAACAGTTTTCTATTTCAATTTTCCAATACCCACAAACAATACGAAGGCCATCAGAAGAAATTCGAACAGTTTAACTTATAATTTGAACTTATTTTAAACTTATTTAACTTATAATTTAAACGCAAGTGAGCACCGGAATAGCCCTGAACAAAAAATTCCTTTATATACATACATATTTAAATTTTTACATATAAGTAGAAGTAATTTTGGGTAACCTGAGTACACTAAATACATATCGATAGTAAAAAGTTAATAACGTATTTTGTTTCCCTGGTAGATTCATGCATGTCATTGAGCGTATATATAGTTTCAGTATTACACACACACACTTTAATTTTCTAAGGTTTTGCCCTCACGCTCGTATATCAAACAAGTCTTTCAACCTGCATGAAGAACAAACATGAAAGATAAATTCGTTCGCAATTAAATTCGAAGTAATTGAGTATAACCGCTGCAACATATATGGGCTCGCGACAAAAGTATTTTCAGCGTGCAAGATTCCCTTGAGCGCTACTAAATAGTGCCAGTATAAAACATCATAATATTTGTACTGAGTACATAAGAACATGTACTGAGTTTCATCCAAAAGACAATTTTTTTCTCTTCAAGATGAAAATTTATTCTTGTTTTCACCTAGTTCAAAGTAGATAACTTAGGCTCTAAGTCGGAACCGTTGAGTAGCAACGTAAAGACTCTTCACCGCTAAAGAGCTTCTAAACTGAGGTGGCAATTGATAGTAATTCGTTTGCATCATCAATGGAATGCTAAAACGCAATACCGCTCTCGATCTCTTCTTCTGAAAACCGTGAAGCTTCACATATTCAATTTATCAGCATTTTTCTAGCATTCAAGTGTAAAAAAATGTAAACAGACATCTATATGGAAATGAGTTTGTTACCACTATTGCCTTTTATTAAATTAACCCTTTGTCCGCCAACGTCCCCTAAACGGGGACGCTCATAAAAATTGTATTTTCATTCTGCATAAAAATATCCATCATCTATTTGCTTTCTCTAAAGCAAAATATCTCACGCCTATATGAATATTCACCTTTAATATTTAAATTCCGAGAAATTTTGCGTTTTTTGTGTAATTGAATTCTGGCACCTAAAGGTTAACCGAGGGTTAGATAATTAGTTATTTTTTCAAGTTATTCAGCCCCTGATACATACACTATGAATACATTCAATTTTAGTAAATGATGGTTTGCCAGGCCAAGCAGGACTGGGCATAGATTCGTCGAGTTATGCTTTCAAATTTGAGAAACAATTCTAATAACCAACACATATAATATTTCAATAGACCTGAGAGCTTAGCTTAGACAAAAATATGTTCGAAGCTATTTGTCGAACCTTTACTTATAACGAAACCATTTTTAAAATTTTTTGTTGACATTCCATATGATTAAAATTATATTCGATATAGAATCAACATTCTTTAACTCATCTCAAGGAATTCTCATTTAACTGTGAGGAAGTTGTTACCAGATGAGGCTTTTCTTACTTCTCTTATAAAATTAATTCACAGCAGGTAAGTATAGTTCTGACTTATGACTCGAAATGAATCAGCGTGCGAGTTGAATCATTGTGGTCACGGTAGTCTAACTTCATCACCTGAGCAACTGACGACTGGCCCTTCAATATACAACTCAAAATGATTAAACTATGCTTAGGTGGATGACAGCCTAACTTGAGATCAAGAAGTTAACGCTTTTAAGTGAATACGCTACTATATAAAGGAGAAGATACGACAGAGCACAAAGGTGTTCTTAGTTTAAATATAAAGATTTGTGCAATTAGGTGGGTAATCAATACTCTAATTAGAAAATTGTGACGGCACTTAGGATGAAGTTATTCCTATGAAGTGCATTTGCATAAAAAATATTTGAGAATCTCTACAGAACAAAATATTTTTTAGCAAATGAAAAGTTTACTTTGGAAAAGAGGCATCAGCTGTAAAACTTATAGTTTAAGTGGAAACCCGTTCTTTTCAAAACTCCTCGCGACTTCGATCGTCTTTAAAATTATGTATTTGGCGTTGAAGTTCGTTGATGGCACACTTCCAGTACCTCGTTCACTGCCCTACACACGCGCTAAACCAAATCAGACAAAAGGCTTCGCACTTTGTAAGGTGTGTCGATGAGGACTCGAGGAACACTTATATTAGCGGCCTGAAGACTGAAGCATTGTACTAAAACGGATTCCAGCTCATTCTCTATCCCTCTTAGTTCCTGTTAGTAAGTTCTACACTTTACTCGAGAATTAAAGTTTGCATTTCCCACTGGCTGCCAGTGAGCGCTGGCATGACACCAGAGATGCATAAGCGTCTTACGAATGACGTCATCGTCAAATTACACTGAGATATGTTGGCATAAAATTGCCATTACTTTTCTCGATGATGCTTACTAAGGTTTTCCTCAACAATTCACAACATCATCACTACTGTTACATGCAATACAAAGTAGCTTACCTATTTACATAAACGTTGCCGGAAGAGATGACATCTATGTATTAAAAATATAATAAATACCCATCGGCTTCCTTCCCCCCCTCCAAGTTTTTGATCACTCCAACTAACCCGGAGTCATTACATTGAATGACAGGGAAGCTCGTAGGTTTTTGTAATATGGGAGAGAAAAATAGTGCACATAGGATATTTCCAGTGCGACCGATGTGAGAAGCGGCGGAGCTGGAGCTCGGTTATTATTGACATTAATTATATATACTGTATAGTTATCCTAGGATCCCATTTTCTCAGCGTTTTGCAGCTATGCGTACAGAAATGTGGAGCAGAACTGGAATTCGGTGAAAAAATGTTAGACGAAATTAACGACAGTCGATTTCTTTCTAATATTAATTCAAAGAATTAACGACAGTCAATTTCTTTCTAAAATTAATTCAAGGAATTTAAATTATCTGGCGGGTTTGCACTAGCAATCCGTTTAGAAAGGTTCGCAAGGCGGCTTCAGAAACACGGCTACGCGAGCCGATACACCAGCTGGTGCCCTGAACTAGGGCTGGAAACAAGAGAGCTCTTTGAACACATATTCTTCTGTATCCTTCAAAGTATTCACTCCTCAAAGGCTAACAAACTTTAATTTCACTAAGGAGAAAATGGTATTATAAAAATAGGGTTAAAGCTTTGATTGTTGTGCATCCCTGCGCTACACAATTAAGAAAACTATATTTTCTAAAAGAGCATGATTTTTGTATACTCGTATGTACGTAAGTTAAAACCGATCATCCCGTACAGTATTAAACACTGCCTACATTACTGATACGTACCATCATTTGAAACTGGGTAAAATAGTCAAATTAGATCAGTTTTAATATCTACATTAACCGAAACACATTATTCGAAACCCCATCAAGTAGATTGTTCAAATGTTAAGGTGAGCCGTTTTAAAGCTGCGAAAAAATACCAACTACGGAAGATATCACTTGGCACAGAAGCAGTAAGGAGCGTACTACGAAGAAGGAAAGACTTACTCATTTATAATTATGAAAGAACGGAGAGAAGTGATTCATGTTCGTATTCTCGAGAGATACGGCAGTACAACAAGGAGAGACAACACACATCAACCATAGACACCGCATATACAAGAATAGAGTATTCTATACAACCAACCGTCGATGCTCGAGCTGTCACAGCTGCATCTTAATAACACAGATAGAATTTTACACCAACAACCTTAACTTTTTACAGTATCAGGAGAGACATCTTTTTCTTGCCTGTTACGTGGGCAAAAATACACACAAATACTATAAGGTCAATGAAATTACACTGGAGAAAAGAAAACAGTGACTTGGTACCAACCAGTTGGACACAGAAGCGGCACGGTGCTCTGAAATTTGTATCGTACGGGAAATGCGCGTACAAAGATTGCTTTTGTTCCGAAGTTCAATACGAATGCTTCAAAAATTATGCCAATGCCTAATATATGTCAATCTCCATTCAGTTTGAAATGTTGACGTAGCAGTTTTAGCGCGCGTTATAAATTTTCTAAACACAGCGTTTCACCATTCAGAACAAATCTGCTTATCAATACAGAGAGATTAGTAATGGCGACTGTAGAAATAGAAGGATAATAATCAATGTTACTGGTAACAAAAAATAGCGTATACATACGAGCAATTAATTTTCCAGCTGAGCAGAAGTTATCAACTTATCATACTATGAGCTTCGTTTTCGGGTAATAAACATACTTTCTGTGCAGGAGATACAAACTGGTCACTCAATCGCAAGACAGAATTCGGAGTCGTCAAGCGCATGGCATTTGTGAGGAGATGCTGGAAGAGCAAGATGAAGCCTTCAAAGAAATACCGATGTTGCAGTAACAGGAAGTTTGAGAGCAGTCCAACGCGTAATTTGAGAGCAGTCCAACGCGTAGTTTGAGAGCAGTCCAAGGCGTAGTTTGAGAGCAGTCCAACGCGTAGTTTGAGAGCAGTCCAACGCGTAGTTTGCAGGGGGTTGACGTCCTAATGTCGATATATGCTCAGCGGTACTAAACAACGAATTCAATGGAACCTTGAATAAGTTTAATTTTTGAACGAGGTTCTGTTCACTTTTCAGTTGCTAAATCCTGGATTTGGGGTGCCAGCACAGTGAAGATTTGTGTACTAATGGAACAGTCGTTTGTTTAAAAGTTTTGACTCACACCAAGCCGATGCACTTAACTGAAGTCAGAACGTGATTTACACAGTCGGAACACGGCAGGGTACACTGAACCAAATTAAGCCTTCGGACTGAACAACCAGAAGAGCTAATAATTTCATGAGCATACGAGGGGCAAGGGAAGTAATAAGCATTGCACTTGAAACAGATTCCTGTGTGCCATGCTCAGACCGTCGGTCATGAGAGTCGTACGACCTTCAAGACTCACGTCAAAGTTGAGGAACGGTTCCATAAAGAACCAAACGTCATTCGAAATGACCACAAAATGTCTTACCAGGACAAACTTTAAAGCGGCATCTCGTTTTCAAAAATCTTTTAGGAAAGTTACTTGAGCCTAAATTTACAGGAAATTAACAATAAGCCTTCTCAGAAGTGGAGCGGAGGTGGCCGAGGTGTGGGGGCGAGCCTCCTCCGACAAGGCGCCGCGCCACTATATCTCTCGCGACCCTGGGCAGCCGAGCAAATTATCGAGCCAACTTCACAAAACCGTCTCTAATTCGGCCACTTCACGAACGCGGTGTCTGAAAATAATACATAGTTCTTATTAGCATTGCATTAGTGATGCACCTTTTGGAAGTATGACGCGCAAAGAGTTCATTAGGTTTAAGGGCGCTTCACACTATCACTTATTGTCTGAACACAGTGTCGAAAGACACCCAAATAGGGGCATCGAATGCTGACTTTGACTTTGCTTTCTATTCTGGAGTCAGATTCGAGTGAGCCAAGGTAAGCATTCGATACCGATGTTTGGGTATCTTCCGGATCGAAAAAATAAAGTGTTCATAAATTTATGCGTCTGTAATGGAATATATTCTACTTCCATAATACGTGCGATGCATCCTGGAAGTTATTTCTGGGAGGAGACAGGCCTTGTGGTCAACTACTACATCCATTCAACATCATTCCTTCCTGGTTCCTTAAATCCATACCAATTCACCATGCGCTCATTTAGGGAAATTTCTGGGCATGATTTACTATAATTTATTATTTTAATTATTCTAGGGGAAATGATGATGCCGCTCCCAAATGATACCGTTCCATTTTTGAGAGTCCATCTATGGAATTATTTTTGTACAAATTCAAAAACTATTTACAGGTTTTAGATTTCATATCCGCTTAAAATTCATCTTTTGGGTGCCGTCTTCATGAGCGCTACCCGCCTCGTGCGTGATTAGCAGTGTTTCATAAAGGCTTGTTCCTGTAGTAGAATTTTTCATTTTTGTTAATAA
>VOMN01118065.1:0-23379 GCA_014899125.1 Orchestia grillus | reverse complement strand
CCAATGCAACTCAAAGTTTCTGAAAAAGTGCTCCCCAGTGTTATTGGGGACGGTATTTTATTCAATTGAAGCATAATGACTCAGCATATTCATCCTTACAAGTACCTTTCAGACGAACCTTTATTTATACCAACACTTTTTACCGTTGGGTTTAAAATGCTTTACAACTACTGGTGTGGTGGGGGATGCGAGGAATGTGGGGTTTAAACTTCCTTTTCCAAGGGAAGTATTCCGTGGTTACGTGAAAAGCCCAACCTGAGCCGAGGGAAGTACTCCGTCACCACGGAGTACTTCCCTTGGGAAAGGAAGTTTAAACCACACATTCCTCACATCCCCCACCGCACCAGTAGTTGTAAGGCATTTAAAACCCAACGGTAAAACGTGTTGGAATAATAAAGGTTCTTTTTTTTTTGGAGCCCACAATCCGATCTCATTCACATACAGGGCATGGTACATTTGGTTTTTAATCAGTAAAATTACAGCTTTAAAATTAAAATACGAAAGTCAAGTGACACTTCTGATTGTAATCTGCGACTACAACCTTAAAATTACGGGTGAAAGTCACATTGAAAGCAAAGAAAGCTTGCATGCAGCATGTTAAAATGTTAAATGGAAATGTCATGCTAAACAAAGAAAGCTAGCATGCAGCGCAATATATTTTAGATGTAATA
Source organism: Orchestia grillus (assembly GCA_014899125.1). Taxonomy (NCBI): domain Eukaryota; kingdom Metazoa; phylum Arthropoda; class Malacostraca; order Amphipoda; family Talitridae; genus Orchestia; species Orchestia grillus. The sequence goes on along the minus strand of VOMN01118065.1, from coordinate 22,708 downwards.
TACATTAATAGCAAATGAAAATAATTTATGATATAATTTTTGCACAAATTTGGTGGATGCTTTTATTTCAAAATGTCAATGCATATATCATTTACATATTGAAGAGAACCATACAATCGGTCGCATTTTGTAATTTACCTATCTAAACATACTCTCCAATTTTCCATTAGAAATTTTTCATTCACCATCTACAAATACTGAGCCTTTAGTTGAATTTTATAAGTAAATTGAGCAATAGGCTAACCGAACTAAATAGGGAAAATGAAACATTAGTCCTCTAGTTAGTCGTGAGATGACGTCACTCAAACAATCCGGAATGAAACCTAACTTCTACTGTTTGGGGTAAAAACTTGAAGGAATTTTTCTTCAGAAAGAAGTCATCGGGTTAAACATACACTGCCCTGGCCATTTTCTTCTTTTGTACACGTGCTTCAACATTACCGTAGGTTAATGCGTGGTGACGAGGTCTGCCTGTTCATGTAGAAAAATAAAGTTACTGTTATGAAAAGTAAACCAAATTCACCTAACTCCCACAGTTTAAAGCATTAAGCCGTTAATTGATTTTTCTTAAAATTTGAAAAACAATTTTAAGGGTCGTTTAAACAGGTGAATTTTAGATTAGTTTTATCAAGAACCCATAAACTACCACTGATGGAGTTTACATGTTATCCGGTGTGCTTAATTTAAGGAAGTTACGTTACTTCTTACGATGATGCCTATATATTATGTAGGTATCATACTATCATGGACAGGTGTAGTTTTAATTTAAGCCTCGAGTTTGATTATTGCATATTTCTTTATGCATCGGTCAGAACGTTACTGAAAGTGGCCTGGTTTTGATGGTGTGTTAATTGTCTATGTAAGTGCTAAATTTCAAATGTTAAACTTATATCCATGTTTGATGAATTTTGTTGCAATAATGAAGAAATTGGTGCAATTATACAGCATCCAAGAATACTTCTAGTTTTTTTTAAGTTAAGAATGTTGCTGTGCAGATGGATGCGTTTAAATTTATGACCTGTAGCTGTATCAAAGTTTTAAAAAATTAGGTGTAGGTAATTATGCAGAACATGTTTTCTAAAGAGCTTTGAGCACAAATGCCTTGTAATTTAATGTAGTAGACTTTGTTAAAGATTTCATCACTAATGATGGTAAAATAGGTTAATTTTTACATTAGGACCCTCTCAATGCAGAAATTCTTGTAGTACTTTGGTATTTTTCTTTGCTTTTTTTTGCTTTCAGGTATAGAAATTATCAAAGATTAATTTGGTCAATCAAGGTAATTTTGAGTTAGAATTGATTAAGTTAAGATAGGTTTATATATAAATCTTCTAGTACAATTGTGGAAGGTAAAGTTACTACAAATTTATCAATATCACTGTTAATTTAACTAGTGTATTTACAACCATTTATTACAAAAAGGGACATGAAACCTTGCACAAATTCATATATTTAGAGAGAGTGATGATTTTAAAGCACATTTTACGTACTGTGATTGTGCTATATTCATATATTGAAGAATCTTTCATAATCGAATTAAACTTAACCTAACCTTACATAACCTGATGTGATCATGTCCAACTGCTAAAACCTGCCTTGACCAAAGCTTAATTTAATAAACTCTAATTAAATGTTGTTCATTACTGTTTCAGAATGTTAAAAATGCTCAAAAAAATAGCCAAGTGTTGCCAGGATTACTGAGTTGGAGGTCTTGAATAAAAATTGGAAGTACCCTAGAAAAATTATGTGCAATTCATTTCTGTGATGGAGTTCTAATGTTAAAATTGACTATATAATGTTAGAATACATTTCATCAAATTTTGTTAATCTGTGCTTACTTTATAGTCATGCAGTACTTCTTTGAATGATTTAAAATGTTTTTGTTCATAACTTGACTTGTGATTTGTTCATCATGTTTATTAAGACCATTTTGTAGGTTTTTTTCTAAGTGATATGAAATGGTACATTAATAACTTCTAGTTACTGACTAGTTTGTAATATAAGAAAAAAGTATCCCTACTAGCCCTAGCATTTGAGGCAACAGAAGAATTTTTAAAAAAGTTCTAAAAATGTGTTTTAATTTTTTTTTGTGTTACCACTGTTCCTTAATGGTTTGCCTGTGTGCTAACATTTTTCGTGTTCACAGACAACCCTCATATTTGAATTATTACAATAACCATGTATTGTTATTCACGCTGGCTGATTCTATCACAGCTATCTCGTAACTGATGTATCACATTGCATGGTGCGTACTCTCCCACAGCTCATGGAGGAGCTGTGGCAACAGCTTTTATGTATTGTCCAAGTCATGAAAACTTCATCAATATTAAGAAATATGTCTCATCAGTTCTTTGGTCTATAGCACATGTTCTAAAATAGTTGAAAAATAATTCTCATGCACTCTCTTGTGAGTAAGTTACAATTTTTTTCATTACTTGTTCATATGGTAAACTTGACGGGCAGTACCCTTAACGTGTTGTATCCTGTAGCATGGTAGTGAAGTGTTTGTGTCATTTATATGTGATTTCTACATCAAATTAGAAAAATTGTGGCATATGAATTATTTGAAATTACATAGTGTGAGGTACATTTTAATTAATATTACACAATAACTGATTGGCTACACTCAAAAGTTCATGCTTGCAAAATTAAATCCCCCTGTTTTCTTACTGTTTCTCTTAGAAATTGCACTAAACACTTTCACCTTTTGTCAAAGAAAAGAGGCAGTTTTACATGTGGATTCCAAGTTTGAGTTCTTTCTTTGGCATTTCTCATTATTTTGGAAGCATGTGTTTTTAATAAGTTTTTAAGGTAGATTTAGAATTATCAAGTTACAATGAATAATTAACATATGCTTTGATTGTTTTAAAGTTTTATTATGCATAGCATTTTGGCAATTTGGAAATTGGTTTCTTTTGTCAATGAGATTTAGGTCTGTCTTTAGGGTTACACTTGACACAACATTTTGAGAATTATTTTGAAAGATCAATGTTTAACATCAAACTAGTTGTCAGAATTTGCAAAAATGCAAGAGTAAAATAAATTAATAATTTTTCCATTTTGTTTATTCTTTTAAACTTGATATGATATTTTGATGCAATAGTTGAATTTTTTTTGACTTGCTAATAAAACTACGATGCATTGTTAGTTTTCAATTAGAGTAAGTTTAAGCTTTGGATTATTAATCCTGAGAGTAATTCTTCATACAACATAAATATCACTAGCAGTTAGAATGCAAATATGCCTGCATTTGTATTGTGTATTGATGTGTGTATGATTTTTGAGCCTCAATTGGACTTGTATTTATCTTTTGACCCTATTTAACATATTTTATTGTTCAGTCAGTGGTCACAAGTCATATGTTAAGCAAAGACAGTTGACATAAAGCCTTCCTTGTGGTGTGATGTACTGTCACATTTTTGGAGCTTCCTCTAAAAAACCCTTGAGATGAAAAAATGTTATTAAAGTCCCTGAAGTGTAGTAAACAATTTAGGTAGTCAAGTTATTTAGAAAATTAGTGTCATTTCAAAATATGCCTCTTCTAAATCAATTTGATGAAAATTTTCTCTTTCGTCAAGATCTTAATGTGAAACGCAAAACAAACTGCATCTACCACGGCCTCTTTGGCCACCAGTATAATGAAGCCATGGAGTCATGAATATGTGAAATACAGCCTGCTGAAAAATGAGCCCTAGGTCAACATTCTGCTGATGGCCCCACCAAGCATTGAGAGAGAGAGAGAGAAGGAGGGAGAGAGCAAAAGAGATGGAAGCATTTCCTACTTCACAGTGCAAAAATGTTGCCATATTTAAGTTTAGCACAATTCATGGGATAACCTATGAGCTCAAGGGCTGTATCTATAAACATTGCCAATAACTAATAAGAATTAAGAAAAAATACAATTGAAATTGAATTCTTAAGAAAAACTCTTAAGAATTCAAAGTACAAAATACAAAGTTAGAATTCAAAGTACAAAGCTTGGTTGTGCCTTTAAATTAGTGAACTCCCAGAATTAATTGTGAACATAACTTTTATTCCTAATACAATCACTGTAAATTTAAAGCTCAACATAAATGAACTAGCAATGGTTATTAACCATACTTTTTGTGTTACATGCAAGTGTTATAGGGTTAGGTGGTTAAGAGAGAGAAAAGATGTACTTAAGAAAAATAACACTGCACAAATATCTGATGACCATTGTGCTAGATAGCTGTGTCAAAAACTATATGTTTTTAATTATACTATATTTTCTGAGTTAAATGTTTGTAAGGATTGTAAAAACATTCTTATGTTTGTATCCATGATTGACATTGTTCAAAGATGACCTAACTGTAGACAAACTTTGAGCTCAAATTTAAGTAATTTTTTCATAGATACAATGTATATTTTTAACATTTACATGCAATTAACTTGAAACTTGATTATTTGTATTCAATTACTGAATGCATTTATATCATTTTAATGTTTCTTTTTTTACAGGCTGAAAATACCTCGTTCTTACATTTCATACACATTCAATATTTCAATTCAGATTGAATAATATTTGGTGTATTTGTAATTTTAAGTATTTGTAAGGTTGACAGTGACCTAAAAGTTTGTAGAAATGATATCCAAAATAACTGAAGAAGTAGCCTCTTTGAGTTTGACTTCTCCTGATGAGTCAGAAGCAGCAGTGCCTCAGGGAGCATCCCTAGTCCAAGACAGTAGTACACCAAAGAACACCTCAGCCAACAAGATGACTAAGTCTCAGAGAAGAAGAAGGAGTAAAGGTATTGAGAAGCATTCATTTAATGCAGAACATACATCAGGAGGTCCTGATGACAAGAAAGAAGCGGCTTCTGTCAATGCAGAGGTGAAGAGTTTAACCTGTGAAGCAACTCTTACTCAACCTGCTGCCACTGGATCTAACCTTGATAGATATAGGGGCTTGGTTGTAAAAGGGAAGCGAAAAATAATGTCTAGACAAGAAATGAGAGCTCTGAAAGCTGCTGAGGCAAGAGCATCACTACAAAGTGCAGATGAACCCATTCAGAATGGACTTGCTAATGGCACTGATAGTACTCCAACTCGTGCTTGCTCCACTCCCAAAGAACAATCGTCCTGCATTCGTAAACAAGTAAAATTTGCTGTAGAAGATAGTCCTCTTCTCTCTGAGAGGAAGGCTTATCGTGCTTCAGGTAAGTATTGGAAGGATTTTTGCAATTATTTGATTTGAAGAATTTTGCTTTGTTGGTAACATTGTTGGTTTTATGCTTGAAAGATATTCAAAATGTAGAGGAACCTGTTGGATCTCTTGTACTTGAAAAAATGGGAGTATTTCTGAGATCTGATTTTAGTGGCAGATCTTTCAGATATGAAGATGCTTCCAAATAAAACTGTAGAGAGAACAACCAAAATCAACACTTGGTCTAAGCTCTAAGGTAGATAAAATCCAAGGTGCAACAGGTTCCCCTATTTGTCAAGTTTGAGATGTTTATAGCTACTCTATTCATGTATGGTCTTGCAGTTGGTGTGAATTATTTTTTGTCATAATATGGCTCTTGAGACACATTAGCTGAGTGTTTACTATTATAATAATTTTTTGTCATATTCAGAGCAGGTCATTTCAAACATTTGATTATGTTCTTTGAATTTTTTCAGTCACTGTTGCTCAGAGCATCAAGAATTTTTGCTCTGTCAGCAAAAGATGGAATGCCACAAAAAAAGAAGGTGCAGTCAACTTACAGAATTTTATTGGGTTGAAGATTGATAAGGATGGTAACTTGGCCAAGTGTCTTGATTACACAGCCATGATTTACCTCTCTGACTTCTCTGATGTACTCAAGTCAATGGTGAGTTACATATAAATATGTGTAGTATACTTATTCTACTCTAAATTGATTAGTTATGCAAGGGTTCTGTTACTTTTATTCAGATCTCTTGATGTATAGGTATCTTAATACATAGAATTATAGCAATTTTATTCATAAAGACCTGATTAGTTTTAGTCTATAGTTTATTTTTGATCCAAATTAAAGTAGGTCAGAGAAACTTGCAGTCAGCCAGTTTTGTAAAAAAAATTAGATAGTACCTTGGTATCTTCAGTGTAGTTCATGTAAACTTTTATATATAATAGTGAGCCTAAATCTTCTACACTAAGCAATTCCAGCTGTCAATTTGTCTGCTTGCTTGTTTTTAATTTTTATTGTGCTAGATAATATAGTATTAAGAAAGTGAAACTCATGCCATAAGTGGGCTTACTGAAGAGCTCATTTGAATACAAACTACATTCACTCTTGATTAAAATAGAACAAACTTTGGATAACAGCCAGCCTGATAAAATTGATATTGTATAGGGAATGGCGTATTTTATCAGAGGAGTACAGCATTGCATGTGGCAACATCATAAACTGTGATGAGCTCTGAAGAAGAACTCGCCTAGCCAATTGCCAACATGTCTGCTAATTGAGTCATTCTGCTAAGATGGCTGAATTTTAAGGGTCAAAAGTTTACTTAGTTGGGTTGTTTAGACTCGTCACCTTGAATTATGGAAGGTATGTGTATCTGGGTTACTCCTACACATTTTCAATTGTTTTATTGGGAAAAGTCAACTTTAGGTGAATGGATTATTGTACTTATATTTATGAATTTTATTCTTTTCAGAGTGCCATGTGTGATTCACTTGAACAGAGTCTGAAGTCAATTATAGATCTCAAGCTCAATAAGGAAGTCCGTAAAACATTTAAGCCATTCAACAGTGAACCTCTTCGAACAATAGGTGAGTTTATTTGTGATAGTGGCCACATAGTGTGGAATAATCCATTTCACATTAAACAGATTCAAATTTTATTATGAATAAATATTTTTCCTTTGAGAAATGATTGCTAATGTGTTGAAAATTTTGGTGTATAATTTTTTGATATTGTAAATTGTTTTTGCATGGGTAAAAACTAATTTCCAGTATGATAAATAAAAACATGGACCTTCTGGACTAGCATCTATTTTTATATTAGACATTTTTATGATGATAAATAATAGAAAAAACATTCAATTAATGAGCTGTAAGATGGAGCTGACTGAACAAATTGTTTCTTGTATTGTATACAAAACTTGTGCTGAAACTTCTTAATACTGTTGCTACTAGTCAAGTCCCACAGTGAGTATTGAGCCAGTGTTACTCAAATACCCCAAGTATAAGATCCTTTCTGTTCTTATCACTAGCTCAAGATGCATAGTAGGATTTGTTGTGTGGTGCAAGTGCTGCATCATGTGGGGGATTTGCACACTACACACATTTTTTTTTGAGGAAAAACACTAGATTTTGAGATAAAATAATAAAAGCCCCATAAATAAAGTAGTTTTCAGTAAAAACTTTCATGTTGAAAACTGATAAACTAGAATTGGTGGGAGTCAACCTTCTTCATGTAAGGGAGAACAATTTTTCATTATTGTAATTATTAAAAATTCTAGAAAATTGTACAATTTGAGGGCTATCAGCCCATGCATCTATTAAACTCTTCCTTGTTGTGTATGAAAAACGATTTAGCCCATAAAATTTAAAGGTCTCTGTTAATTAAAGGGATTCAGCTTTCCTCCATCTGCAGACAAAATGTTTTAATTAAATTTTCTGTCTTGCTTTATATTATATTCTATACCCAGAACCTAAACTTTTGTTCATGGATTAAATCTACTCTAGAGATATTTTTCTCTCAACTATTGATCTTTTTGAGGAAAAACTGCATTTTCATGAGGCAGGTCTTTTGTAGTTTTTAAATCCCTGTTCCTTTCATTGTGATCCAAATTTTGACAAGTTACTGTTTGTCAATAGCCAACATTTCTATTCTTCCCTCTTCAACTTTGAATTGTTTAGTAATGTTAATTCATGCAAGTGAAATAACTTTACTTTTAGTGGGACCCTTTAGAAGGTATAGGATAGGCAGTAGGGTTCGGTTGCCTATATTATGCTATGGGAACTTAGAACCTCAGAGGGCACTCTTAGGCTATTTTAGCTAGAGATAGGCTTTTGTGATTTTTATCTTTTGTGCCCACTTTGCTCTTTCAGTTTTCTCGCCTTGGCTATCATTTCTTTGTATCTTCATTCACAACTTGCTGTTTCTATGCATAGGGGATCATGCGTGAGTAACCACCTTGTGTATAGATTCCTCGTTCTTTTTAGTCCATATTAAATGTCATTTCTTTCAGTTCACTAGAATGGTAGCCTCAGATATCTTATAACCCTTAGTTTACCTTTTTATTTTCTCTGTGGACTTGGACCAAGAGTCTCTCCTCTATGTAGCTTTAGATTTAGAGTTGCCATACTGGGGTTAAACTAATTAATGATAATTTTTTCAGTATTGACGCTGTGGGAGATTTGTAAAGGCTACGACAAGGAGTACAATGACAAGAGAGCTGCGTGCACGAAGCTCATGAATGCATGCTTCCACGAAGATGACAAGGAAGACTGCACGAGACAACTCAACAACATAGTCAACATTTGGACCACTGACGTTCACGTCACGAGTAACGACCCTCGTCTTGAAACATTTTCTGAGGAAATGAAAGCCTCTGGATGGCATTAAGTGGCTCAAAAAGCAATTACTTTTCAGTACGAAAAAGCTTTAAGTAGTGTTAACATGAGCGTTTTCGTTCAAAGTTGCGGTTACTGTGGTTACAATACGTTGCTTAGATGCTAGTTATCAGGAAATGGACTGGATAGGGGAAAAAGAGATATCTGGTTCTTTTCTGAGCCTCTTCCGAAGTACATTTGTCAGTAAATTATCATTTCCTTATTAATCAGTTTCTCTTCAAAGGAAAACTAGCTACAAGTTAGCATGGCTTGAAATTCATGCATATTTTGAGGCCTTGGTTCTTTTTCATTGCCCTAATAAATTTTTGCGTTCAAAGGTGCCATATTATCCATGAGAAAACTTCAGGCCTGTTGCTATTGAATGCTGTTGATACGTGTCTTCTAGGTTTTCTATTTTCCTTGAGCCTTCTTCTGTCATCCCGCTGAACAAGTTCTGTTTTATCTATCGCTATGTACTATTTACGTACTATACAGGATGATTTTTAATGAGACCAAAAATACCATATTAACTCCTAAAGTAATCATGAGATTTTGAAAACTGAAAGCAACAGAACTCTTAGACTTACGCGTTTCATTTTAATTACTTACTGACAACGATATTCTTCATGCTCGGAGGCAGTTCATTACCGCACTAGTAAGTTTAGGACAAATTCGTTGGATTTCTGCCTTGATGGATGCCTTGAGTTGGTATAAATCGGTCTGCTTATCACGGTAAACTCTTCTCGTTAGGGATCCCCTAAAGGATACAGTCATACCGAATAGAACTGTTATGTCTTAGAATTTCATAGATGCTAAGTTTTTGAAAATATGATCGATATAATAGGAGTTGATTGATTATTTTTGGTCCCGTCATTAAAAATCACACTCTTTTGTGTCATTGTGCAAGCAGACAGGAATTTATTTCAGCTTTTTGACGTTTTGACTCTTCCATTGTTGCAATATCTACGTAATCAAGCTAAGCTCTTCTTTTCTGTTGTATCTAGAAAATTCATAGCTCTAAAAAACACATGTGATATGGTTTTGGTACTGATGAGCTTTCTTGTCGCTCTACTTTCAAGTAGCGTTATGGTTAAATAATTGTTGAATGGACTTGATGTTATCTCTAAGCATTCTAAAAAATGTTAGTTGCGGTATTTAGTAATATAATTTTTCATGAATGCTCTTTGTTTTAAGTTCGTTCGTAAAAGACTTGCTGGTGCGGCATACATTCTTAGTAAGATCAATATTTTCCCGATGATTTTGCGTTCTACAATACCTAGCCTTTTCTATTTCATGTTTTTCTCCATGAAAACTTAATTCTTCCACTGCTGGAGCATTTTCCTTGTGAAATAAGACATTAAATTTTACAGATACATGTTTTTCCTCAGTCTACGAATCTTGGCATTTGTTTTTACGGGTAGTTTCATTCTCTCGATGCGGAGTTCGTAACATTTGTGATATCACACCAGAACGTCTTGTTTCTTTCTATTCACTAACGTCGAGTCGGCGAACGTAAAGTGTTAGTCATCGGCCACAGAATTTTTCCCTATCTGTATTTTATTTTTTAAATTCCTCCGAGATAACTACGCTGCCTATGAACGGTTTTGAAGCAAGTCGTTAAAATTTTGGTGTTTCCATAAAAGGGAATTTATGCATTCCAGTTTCCATCACGGATCGTAGTTTGTGCTCGAAAAAGTAAAGGATTGTAGTGACATTCGGTGCGCTGTCTCGTGAGATGAACTCAAGCTCATACGAGTTACTTTTCAGTGTGTTCTATTATCGGCGTAGTCGCTGGTATTATTTTGCTACCTCTCTCATTTCTGCTTGTTCTACATTTCTTAACGAGGAAAGAACGTTGCAGCATTGTATTGAGCTTATTGGAAAGTTCAGTTGAGCCTTGGAAGACTTGTTGATCTTAGAGAACGTTCCTTTCTCCCCGCCTTCAAACTTTCGCTTATAATATCTGTTCTTGGAAAAATATTTTTGATATTTCGCTTCATCGTGTGCTACGTAAAGTACACGACTAACTGTCCTGACCTGCATCGTGTACCACTATTGGCAAGTTTAATTAAAGATGAGGTACGGCCTGACGGTCAAATTCAGACATACGGTTATGTGTGAAGATTTGAGTCGTCAGAACGAGTTCTGCAGTTCAACATTTCCCGCTAATGTGGTTTAGATTAAAATTCTACAGTTACCTTCGTTTTTGTGCTCTTCTGTAGTGTCATTCCTCACGATTGAGAAAAACGCCATTGAGTCAATAAGCTTGGCTAACACCTTTTACGGAAGTGGGTGGCATCAGATGTTCTGCTTTTCAGTAGTTCTCTGCGAAATCGCAAGCTATTGGCTGCAGTCAGTGTCTTTAACGATGATTTGCTGTTGGGAATGCTAACGTTACGAATAGGCAGCTCTGGTATGAATTAAGTTGAGCTTTACTTTACAAGAACTTGCATTATTTTCGAAATCAGTACTCTGCATTTGATTGTAATGTATGTGGAAATGCCTTTACCCCCTTTTTTTGTACTAACTACTAATTTCATGATTGAATTTTCACCAAAAAATTGAGAGATTCTTCACAACGTGAGACCGTATGCATACTCAGTACATGCTGCTCCACACTTGTGCTATGCCACAAAGCTCCCAATGCAATCTTGGCTTTTGAGTTGTAGCCAACGCAATCTTTCATAAACCAGGGACTTTAAACTTTGGCATGGTTTAACTCGATTTTTTTTTGTGGTGCCTGGTTTTAGAATCCGGGGCCTGTGCAGTCTAGAATACGGAATATTTGAGCGAGAGAGCTACACTTCCTCCTGTTATACTCATGCCAGAAATTCTAGCTTTGAATGTTACTCGGAGTATGGTACTTTTTTCAATGAAAATATGTGTAGCCTATCTAAGCTATTTTGCCCATCGACATGTGTCGGAAACACGAGTGACGGATTGTCTCTATTTCTAAATCTAATTTAAAACTCAGTCAAAGATTGATTAATTTTGCAATATGATCCTGCGAGGCTCCGAGTGGTAATCAGAGCCTTTGTGTTTTTGTACCAGAGTTTGAGTAAATTGAATAACTTTCGTGTTCAATTATTGGTTTTAAGGGTATAAGGAGATACAAAGACAAACGAAGTGCAACCTCGCTTTGTGCAAAAGTAAACTTTTTTATACTTCAATCTTCGTGTATTTCCTTAGATCCTTGTGTGTGTGTGTGTGTGTGTGTATTTATGAATGTTAGAGGCAGAAACTGAATACTGGAACGTAACTTTTCTGCGATGCAGAAACTATAAATTTTTTGCTCCAACACGGCTTTTGGTTCATTATGCGGTTAAGTATTTATGTCAACACTAAGTTTCAGAAGCCAATGCCTCCATTATACGAGTAATTTCCCAATCTGAAGCATTGTTACTTGAGCCCTATGCCAACACGGGTAGGAAAGCTGCGTACGAGATGCACTTTTGAGGCAGGGCAACTGCAGGAAATATCTCCGAAGGACATAATTGAGTGACAGGCAATCGAGAGCCAAGTTATCAGTATATTTCTAATTTATAATATTCCCCTCGGGAGTCGGAGGATACGCCTCCGAGTATTGTAATTTATAAGATCTGATGTGCTGACCTGGAGTGCTTGTTTGATGATTTGTTGCCCTTTGAAAGTATGGGGTTATTCCCCCCCCTCTCCCCCAACTTAGGCTCGCAACCACTTCCCAAGCTCAAAGAATTCAGGCGCTAACATTCAGGAATTCCGAAGCGGCCACAAAGCCTAGTGAGCACAATCTTGGGGCCTTGTTAGCATATAAGTGGTTTTACGCAAATTTTTTTCATTTACTTTGCATAACATCTTGAGGAAGTGTTCATATATATACATATGACTCTGCTGTAAAAATCGGATTTTTCGCATTTGAAATACTCTCAAGTTTACAATTTTAATCGTACGTTAATAATATAGAGCTCATTCGATTGAAAATTTCCAAGCAAATAAGACGCATCAATTAGAGTTTTTGATTATTGAAACTTGAACAAGATTCAGAACTCAAAGTGAATTTTTTTTTCGAAAATTAAAAAATCGGATTATCGATTTCTTTAAAAAAATTGATGCAAGTTATTGTACACATTGAAACGAGTAAAGTAAGACATTTCTCATCTTTTTAGTGCAAAAATGGCGTGTTAAATAATATTTTGAAAATATTTGAAAAATAATAGTTTTCTTTTTGTATCTCGTTTTCTTTCAAGAAATCGGAGAATTTATCAAAAGTAAAATGTATCCATTTTATCGAGTTACATACTCATGCCAAATTTGAAGTAGATCCGTCCCATGGGGAACAACTTCGTCCAAAATTGGGACGATCCCTGAAAGCATCTTGGGAGTTGGTGGTTTACACCTCCGCTGGGTGGGACTAATCTCCTCATTCATCGAATTTTTGGCGATAATGAGTTATTTCCTAACTCCCGTTATAGCAACACAATAGAAAATGCCCTCAATTCTCACGAAAACTTTGCTTGTGTGATATACTTATATTTGTAACTAAAATTATATTGAAAGGCAAATTTAAAAATTCATTGACCTAACTTCAGAAGCAAAGTTCTGGCGCTGAAATGGTCTATTTTTATTCTTCATTTTGTTGCGTAATAAAGACATGCAAAAAAACGAAATTTCGTAACATACCTTGCTCCGCCGCGCCAGTGACGGCGCGCTTGCCTCCGACTCAAGAGATCCCGGGTTCGACACCCCGCGGTGGACTTCTTGCCTTGGGGAAAGTAAGATTAAAAGCAACAGGCCCAAAGAAAAGCCGGCACATCAGTGTGGCTTGAAATAGGATGCAGGAATTATTTCCAAGGCAATGTAATGGTGCATGAGTAAACCCAACGCTCTCTTTGGTGCCTAGCCTACTGCACTAAAGCAAGTTTTAAACAAAACATTTGAATGTTAACAAACGTAGCAGGACAGAAGTAGGTACATAATAACAATCTCGATTCTTATGAAAGCTCGTTTACATAATTTCAAAATTGATTAACATTTTTTGTTAATTTGTTAATTGCTGAATGCAAAGTAGTATTTGCATTTGCTTAATTTCTGTGGATAAACAAAAATTACATGGAAAATATTTTTTCCGTTGTTCTCTTATTCAACAAGCGCACAATAAATCGAGAACATTCTTTTTAAAAAACATTTCTAACTTCATTGCTTTTTTACTATCTAATGAAAACAATAATTCACTTAGAGAATAAAAGATAATTTTTATGTAAAGCTTCATTAGTAATGAAAAATAACTTCATAAATCTAATAAGATCTTTAAAAGAAATAGTTGAAATTCTGAACGTTAGCGATTGTGACATCCATTTAAACTCAATCGGCATCATCAGCGAATTTCCTCCAACATCGTTTGCTTGATACAAATGACTGAAATTCCATCACAAACTAATTATGAAAACATACCTATACTTTACACCGGCTTAACGTTAATTGAACAAGTTTTAGGAATTCATTGAACCACAGATCTCATTAGTTTAAAAAATGTACGCTTCCTCAGTTCTACTACCTCAAACAAACTCATGTCGAGCTGCCGTGGTAGGAGCACAAATAATAGTCTACACTGCGTTAAAAATTCAATGTAACGTAAATTTTACCTTTTTGGTAGTAGAGTGTTTGATGTCGCTTCGTCTTCAAAAGCCACAGAGTAATATAAGTTAATTTGCTAATTTACACCTCAATTTCAATGAGACGGCTGCACCCGCGTTCCTTGCTCTGAACGAAGTGGTGCGTCGGTAAACATTTTCTCAATAATAAGTCTAGCAATACGTGATGAATGAAAAAATTTATTAGAAAAATTTATATGTATGTATATGGAGCTAGAAAGCAAGTGTTAAATTAGAAAATTGGAAGTATATCTATTTCCTTTAAATGCGGTTATAAAACATTAAAAATACGTATTGATTTCGGTGTTTTTACCACTTAAAACGATGTTTAGGAATAAAAGCAAACAACTAAGAAAACAATTAAAAGTAGGTTCGATCTTATATAATGATAAGATTTTATCTGAAATAGTTACAATTTTCATGTATGAGCGCTTGAAGCATTAAGATAATAATTACAAATTTATGTTGCACAAAATGAAGGAAAGTGTTGGGCAGCATTGTGTGTTTGAATAATGGTATACATCTTTCTACCAGATGAATATTGAGCTAAAAATCTTCCATCGTTTAACTGAAAATTATGAAATCACGACACACGTTACGATTGACCAATTTAGTAATCCAAGAGGTGCTGCGTTCAGACACAAGTACCTGGGATGTATGAAGATAATCTCCAGGATCGCGCAATAAAGCTAGCTCACAGTTATACTGAGTGGAACGTGTGATGTGCTTGCAGGTTTTTGGATTGTCCTCGATATCACATACTACTCTACAGATAAATAACAAATAATACTTGGCTTATTGATAGAGAGTATCAGTTTTTTTATTTCACAATTTTGGTGGATCTGATATTAATTTAAGGATCTTTTACTTTATAATTAATCGTGATATTTCAAACCATTTTATTACCGAACATTCTCGTATGCTGTAATAATTTAGACTGGCCTATAATTCGTATGAAACGTACGGGGGAATCTCGTTTATTTAAAAAATTATTGCGTAATGGATGGAGAAGAAACTTATAAAAAATACTCAAACTATACCTTCGCAAATTTGTTCTTACACACAGACGCATATACATATATATGTAAGCAAGCATCTTAACAGGAGGAAATTAAGTTAGAAATGATATTCATTTCAGCCTTCACTTCTAGTTTGTCCCCACTAGGAGTGCAAACCTCCACCGCCAGCGCCATGTTGCCTCAGGGAGACACTCGTTCACAGGAGGTCATGAGCCTTAGGTGGGGTTTTAAATCACGCGGATTAGAAAAATAATAATTCGCACGGCTGGCAGCAGAGAGGGATAAGTTTTTAGACCCGCACCAAGTCGTATTCTAGTAGTTGGGCCAAGGCCAGCGTGTCGGCTGCTTTCAAACGTCAGCATGGCAGCTCGAGCCTGACGGTTCCCAACGCTGGCTCAGACCTGACTTGGGAGCTTCATTTAGAAGAGTCTCCAGCGCGTCATGAATCATCCAAATTACTACCAAACTCCCAGCCACGAAGTCCTTAAGGCTGTTAAACATTGAGTATGATTTGGATAAAAGTAGCATTTTTACTTATCTGTATGACCAAGAACAAAGAGTCCTTTGAATCATTTCACATTCTGTGAACTGTTGACTACGTTCAGTCGAGCTTCAAATACTTGAATGAAGGGAAAACTTAAGTATCATAGTATCGAGCTTTATTGAAGTTGCTTTCATCTTGGCGTCACAAGAAGGCAAGAGAACTATTGTAGTTCTCCCCAAGTGCGAAAAGAAGAAGGATTGACTTCCGTTCAATGAAATTTATTGGCGTAACTTTGCTTCTACCTTAATGCAATTCATGGTAAAACAGTAAGTCCATCTTACGGCAGTAAAGAGTGAGCTCTTTACAGTACATTAAAGGAAATAATTTGCCTCAGCACTTAGAGGTGATATTAATTCGATTTCCACGTTTGGGGGTGAGTAAGTCATGTCCTCAGTTTACAATGACCGCATGAAGAAGATGAATATTTAGCGCAATGGTTGAACAGTCTGAAGGGTATGCTAAGAGAACTAAAATACAAATCTGGACTTAGCGTTTGTATGAAAAGAAGATAATCATCGGATATGTAGACTCGTACGAGAGGTTTATAAATTTTTGGTCAAATTACGCCCAAAAGAAGCGAGCAGCTGATCAAGCGTACGCGACACAGCGCGTGGCTTCATGTGTGTACCAGACTATGTAACATAATTCTGTTCTTGGCAATTATGTGTTATTTCCGCACTCCCTCTAATGCAAAGCAATAGAAAATGCCCATTAATCCTATGAAACTTGGCTTTTGTATCATGCTTGCATTACATTTATTACTGGTGACATATTGAAGAAAGACAAACTTGAAAATTCATCGCCCCAACCGAAAAAGAGCGAAAGCTCTGGTTAAATAAATGAAAAACAGAGGATGTATCAAATTATACACTCTAAAAGATGGACACTGGGAGTCTCTTATCCCAATAAAACGAAAAAGGAATCAACGGCTCTAAATTAGGAGCAAGTCTAAAGGGAATGTTTATTACACAGTTTAATTAGTCTCCCAAAAGTTGTCTTGGTTGACCATCATTTATCAGAGGCATCGATGAACAATGATATTTAAACTAAGTTGAATTAATGATAGTTTTGTCCAGAGTGTTGTGTTGCAGGCCGTGGTGTTGCGTTGCAGGGCGTGGTGTTGCGTTGCAGGGCGTGGTGTTGCTTTGCAGGCCGTGGTGTTGCTTTGCAGGCCGTGGTGTTGTGTTGCAAGCTGTTCTGTTGTGTTGCAGGCCGTGGTGTTGCTTTGCAGGTCGGGGTAGATTGACGAATTAGTGATCAACTTATAGGAACCTTGTCAGAATTATTCCATATTCATCGTACGTCGTCTCTACCTCCCTCTTTCCCCCTCTTTCTCTCCCTCGCTCTCTCTTTCTCCCCGCTTGTCTGACAAACACGCTGGCTGGCTGTGGGCAGGGTTAACATAAGCTATCCTTAATTAAAAATACGCATTTAAAATAGTAATTTTGACATACATTTCGCGTGCAGTATCTCATCAAAAGATTGTCTCCCATGACACTTGCGGTAGGGTTGCAAATTCTATTTCTTTCTCCACACTAACTTTTGTTTGCTTCGGTTTTGAAAAAAGAGATTTGACGTGCATTAAATAATGAGTATTTCGAGACGCATGTTAGAAATCGATTTTCTTTCATCTGCGGTTGTGCTAAAGATATCTAAAAGAAATGCTTTAAACCTTCTTTCAGACATTGAAGAGAGCAGTATCCCAAATACCAACGGGCGTATGTTATACATGCAACATAATATTCTAATATTGCATTTCATTACTGATGTAAATATCGTACTTTTTCTTCCTCAAGAAAAAAAAAATTCAGAGTCCAAATGTTCATATAAAGTTTTGCAATGCTAACCTAACGATAATGGGTTTCTAAGAATTTTAGAATCTCGACAATCAGCTCGAGAAGATTTATGACGGTGGGAATTGAGGTTCATGAATTCCGGCATGGAACCAAGATACAAAATTTGAGGATGAGTACCATCCAGCCTTGTCAAAACCCGCACCTAACACAAATGACGGAACAACAGGAAGGTGCCTAAACTCGTCCCTTTGTAAATACTCCCATGGTGGGACAAACAGTTGCGTGCGTAAATCTTTCTCACTCAAGCCCTGAGTGTGGATAGGAATAGAGCCTCGCCCACGATTTTTTTGGAGGCATAGGCCTACTCGCGGATGCGTTAGGCCGGGCCATCTCACCCGACCGCAGATTCTCTGAGGCAGAAAAGGAATGGCGGAGAGATAGCGGTTACTGAGATCTATCTACGAGTTTTTTCCATTGTATTCTTTTCTTTTGTTGTTGCAGTCGCCCTCTTTGATATCTGTTCGTGCAAGTCACGCACATTGCAAATTACTGACTAGTACTGCAATGTTCAATCAACACGAGCAAATACAAAGAACGTAGAGAAATATTTATTCATGGCAAATCGTGCACAAGAAACGTGGTAAATTTTATTCTCAAAGATTAAGCTGCAGAATAGACATAATGAAACGGTATCGTCTAATAATAGTAATTTACACATTAATTCGCTTGTACCTACCTACGTACCATTAGGTCACGCTTCGCCACTTCTCAAGTGAAATTTCAGGTCTCGAGCGAAGTATCCTGTATACGGGTTGCACGTTTTGCTATAAAATGCCAGTCTTCGCGGCACATTTTCAGTTTCCCTAATAGAGTTCAGACTACTCGCATCGTCAAGAAGAAAATTACTTCCAAGACCGGACTATCTCTGCCCTGAACCTCTAACCTCTGTCCAACACTTGAGAGAACCACTTCTCACGGGCTGGTTTATCTAAACTGTATTCATCTAAATTTCTGTGAAATTTCCACGAGTCTTGCTAGTACTTATAATAAAAATAACATATAAGAATCAGTAATTTGTGTTTGTATGCTTATTTATTTACTTATTTATATTTTTTGCGTTCGCACCAAAGATATAACGCGGAATCACTTCAGTTTTACCAAAAAAACACTGCATTAATTAAGCAATTTTCTCATCAAAATTGTCGCCATTTTTAAAATTATAATTGTATGCGTTGTATTCATGCTACGGCTGTACCAGTTGCTTATAAAAGGGAGATTTTCTCACTATATTTTTCCGTATATTCCATTACTGTAGTGTATAAAAGTGTATTGCGTTTAAAAATAGAAAAATCCTTGAAAAAAAGACGGTAATTGCCCCGGGTACGAATGTGCTGGCGGACTTGAAGACGAACTCTCGTCTTCAAGTCTCGTCTTCAAGACTCAACCTAGGAGGGCAGCAGGCAGGCAGCAACACCACACAGCGCCACAGGTGTGCGGGGGCCTGATTGGTTGGTCTCTCTGTCGCCATCAGCATCTTATAAGAGGATGCTACTCTACGTAGTGTTGTAGATAGCGTACTTAATATCGTATCCTAACGAATGATGAATTTATGCCAAGGAAGTTAGTATTGCATTTGATAAAATAGGCTTTGACAGTTCGTTGGGTAACATAGTTTATTTAAGAATAGTTGATTTCAAAGGAAACGGTGAAGAATATTTGTAACCAATTACATACATGCTTCGTTGAGAAAATACCATTCAATTCAAGATTACATACAGAAACTCCCTGCGTTTTTGTGTGGTGGCGAATACTAGTTTATATATAAAATTACTAGTATTCAAAGTTGATCTACACACTTTACGAGGACATCCTGTTTAGTACTGGACTTAATGACAAAATTTAGACAGCTGCAAAAAGCTTTCTCGTGAGTAAGAGACATAATCCCATCGTTAAATGACCATTATCCTGTGTAATGGTTAAAAGTGCAAGGGTGTTTTATTCACCACCTTCATTATTAGTTTTCTGTGCTGCCCAGGGGAGGTCTAACCTTGTACTAGTCGCACAGCAGAAATGGGAAAATTTTCCTCTTGGACGGAGCCTTCAAAGCTACCTTCTGTAATTGCGTACGAATCATGACTTTAAAATTTCAGTTCATACAGGGTGACACAAAAAAAGAGGGAGGATGTATCACAACCCGGTTCTAAATACAAAATGTACGTATGTATGATACCAAATAAATTTTGTATTTAGAACCGGGTTGTGATACATCCTCCCTCTTTTTTTTGTGTCACCCTGTACGTATAATGCTGGCGAGAGAACATGCTAAATGCACTCCTAAAGAAGTTAATGCTCTCTGCGCTGAAGATTATGTCTGTTCTTCATGCAGCTACGTATCAAGGATACCATGAATGGATATACACAGTAGAATTCGATGTCGTCCTTGCTGGAAGAATCGAAGTCGTTATCGCTGTTCCCATGTTGCAATTTATTGTAAAAGTATGATGGAAAAATCAAGCAAATGACTAGTTGTACATTGTTCTATACATATACGGAAGCCATGCATTATTTACTTGCGTTGGTTTGAACTTCAAGAAACTGAAAATTAGTAATAATTAGGTACTTCTGACTGAGTGTGTTTGAACTGACCCTGAATTTGAAAATTCAAACATATATACTATACGCTATTTTGACATAAATAACTGTGCTAATTGACCTATATTCATCATATAATATTTGCATTTGATAGCAAGCACAAAACATTCAATAAGAACTTTAAAATATAAGTTTAATTCGGATACTTTCTTTTGCATAGAACAGTGGCTGTGAACAGCAGAACAAAACGCTGATGCGACAGTAGAACAACAATGTTTCCCTCAATAGATGGTACTAATCCAAAAATAAGTCAACTTTTACTGAATGAGCCACTCAGTCATTTTTAAGTTGACTCTATTAGCCAATATGAAGATAAATCATCAATAAAGATTTAAGTGAATGAATTATTTGCTTTGGCTGATAATATTTCTTAACAAATAAAGAAAAATTATTATCAGCTCAAAGGAGACTTTTCAATTGTGACCCAATGGGTGACGGGTGCACGTGAGTTTCTAAAATCTTGAATTTATTGCGATTGTTTACGGTCGTAACCCTGTGAAAAGCTGGAACGTAAGCTTGAGATTTTATGAACATAATTTCCACCATAATTTAGTTCCTCTCTGAAGCAATGTTTCTCTAAAACCATCCGGTACAATATAAAGTACCTTACAATAAAACGTGGGTTACTTACTTCGTTTCATACACCTGAAACCAAAGCTGGATATTTCGGATGAAATTGAATATAACCGAAAAAATATTAATATTTCTCTCCTGGAGAGAAAAAATCAATCCTGATCAGTTATTCTTAATTCTGCAGTTTGCGTGTATTTGTGCCTGCATGCAACGTCTTCCTTTACATTTCGATACCACATGTCTGCTCTGCTCCATCCACTACCCGCCCTTCAGAATGCTGCTGCTCAGCGAACACGTTTACCCTTGTTTCCCCTCATGAACTCTGGCATCGAGTTATGCATGTGAACACAACACCACGAATTCAAAGGAGAGAGACTACACAAAGGCGTTCGACAACAAAAATTGACTTGAAATTTGTGTACCTCTCAAATGTTCCTTCTGCGTGCCCTAATGGGTTCTGATGTCGGACGAGTGAAGAATTTCTTTTCGAGAGAATGGGCCGTATGATCGTTCAAAATTAAGTTCATAATCCTGTTTAATAAGGAAAATGCAAAAAATTCATTTAAACCCGATTTGAATTGCCACGGAGTAAGAACATTTGAAAATTTAAGTCATATCGTTCCTAACCTATGTTCCTAAGTCAAGACCTCTGGGATAAACTTACGACCTGCCCTTGGTGATATTATCGCATAATATTTACATGCTTCGTTATTTCCGCCTAGGACACGGAAGAAGCACTGGAGGTCTGTAATGAAGCGTCCGGGTCCTAAACTCGTCTTAGAACACCATCCCAGTATACCCAGTATACATGTTATAATAGCCCAGTTGCTTGCTTGCTTGGTCCGTCCGTCTTTCTGTGACGCTCTTTAGGATTTAGATTGGAGGAAATTTCCGGGTCCGCATTCCTAATCAACTAGACTGTCAGAGAAGGCAGCCCGTATCAGTGATACTGAAATTAGTTCATGCTAGAGTTACTGTATATGAGAGGACATCTTAATTAAGAATTTAGCATCACTTGTCCTACCATTTTTGGCGGGGATGTGTCTACTAATTATTCTGATAAATCCTGACTTTTTTGAGGTGAAGCTTGCGGGTGCCGAGTTCAAAGCGGCTAGTGGAGGCGGGAATGATGTACGTAATAGGGCTTGCTTCTTTCGCCGAGTTGAACTGTGCAATTACGTGAGATTTGCGGGTTATCGCATAGGCGTCCGTGAGATTCGCTGGTTATCGCATAGGCGTACGTGAGATTCGCTGGTTATCGCATAGGCGTGCGTGAGATTTGCTGGTTATCGCATAGGTGTACGTGAGATCATGAGAGCTGCTCTCAAGAGTACGTCGTACCCAACAAATGGAGGAGGCCGAGACTTCTCTAGATTTAGGTAATGCATTTCTTAGTTAGTTTAATATTGCTTCAATGATGAATAGGCAAGGAAGCATCAAAAATATACTTTAGTGAATGTATAGTTGACAAAAAAAGGGTTTCATATAATGTACATCACGTTTAAAAAAAAGTTACATAATACGTATAGACAATCGAGAACAATTTCTATAGATTCGAGTATGAGATAGAAAAGAATTTTCTGAACGCTATTCAGATTTTGAAACGTGCTCAAATTTATCTTGCATGATCAGGAAGATCAACACTAATGACGAAAATGTGATAAATTGCTTGGAGGCTTGACTCACTTTCACGAAATCGAGGCTGTGACAGCGCGTCAGAGGCGTGCTCTCGTCGACGCGCAGGAGCCAGACTTCAAATATTGACCTCAACGACGGCTGTTGACTCACGCTGTGAGAACACGCCTGTGAACACTCCTTTCTCCTCGGGTCTTGCTGGCAACGCATAGGGCAGCACGAGGCAACACAATGCAGCACAAGGCAGCACAAGGCAGCACAAGGCAGCACAATGCAGCACAATGCAGCACAAGGCAGCACAATGCAGCACAAGG